>DVZW01000250.1:0-11607 GCA_018237805.1 Mesosemia grandis
GTTGTTTCACATATAAATAAAATAACTCTTTATTTGTAAAATAATTTCACTTAGTTATTTTATAGTAATATATTTTTTGCTTTATTTTCTTTTCCTATTTTGCATTTTAGTTATTTTTTAACATATCATAGTATTTATTTCTACTTAATAAATTACTCTCTGGCTGTCTCGTCCCCACAAAACCGACCCTCCGATCCGGTAGTGGAATAATTTTTTGACGATACACAAATACTTCTAAAAAAATGAGTACTTTGTTTTATAAGCATAATGTTGACAAGTAAAATACATTTGTTTTACCAAGTTGTGTACGTTTTATAATATTAGGTTAAGTAGGTACAGCTTGTGCTGGCCTGAAAACGTGATCTTAAGTTGTACCCATTTTCAAACACTCTCAAATCTTATGCATGAGTGAAGAAACGAGAAAGGAGAGTGAATTATTCTTGGAATTATTAATGCTTTTTGATGTGACATGTGCAGAACACGTACAGACAATTTGTCTTTACTTTCACAAGTATAACCGATAATTCATACGGTTTTATCTTGATGAAAAATTAATAATTCTTGTACAAAGTTATTGCATATTTTGCTATTCTAATCTTCGTATAAAGAAATCTACTGTGCGTGTCGATGTGACTGAACTTGTACTTAAATGCTGGACAGATTTTGATAAAAAATATTAGTTCAAAAATTCAAATTTAAAAATTGAAGACCCACTTAATTCAAGATTATTTTTTTGATAAATCAAATATTCTCAGACACAAAGACTGAACCTGGTGACTATTCGATAAAGATATCGTAATAAATATATCGGGTTAAATAACAGCTTCGATTTCCGGACTAAAAAATGTGCTTAGTGAATTGAATCCAGAAAGTTATCGAATAGTTTATGAAGTTATAATCCGTGTTCTGTGGCCTTCTAAGTTAGCAAACTTAATTTCAAACTTAGAGTCGACTTTGTGTCTTTCAATATTTTGGGTTGGTTTTGTAAGTAGCCTGGTGGTGAAGTCAGTCAATAGGGCTTACGTTGTTAACCCACAGCCACAGAGTAAACTACGATAAAATAGGTCTTAACCGTAAGGTCAGTCCCTTGTGAGGTAAGTAGAAAACAGAGCGCATAAAATCCCTTACACCTGTAGTTACCCGACATTTATCTTTCTTTTCATGCCTTTTCAGTGACCCAGTGTCTATGTGGCTCTTCGGTGAGTCTTGACTTCGCCTTCTTTTTAATTTTTCATGAGAAAGCAAACAAGCAGATAAATTACATTGTTATTGTAAGACATAAAAAAATAGCTATTCTAATTAATATGAAACAGAATTCAAAAATTCAAACTAAATTTTTTTGCTAATCTATTTTCTTATCAGAGACTCGTAACTATCGCTACGTTCGATTAATTGCTCCTGTGACGAAATAGACGCACGAGGTGCAGGGTCACAATGCCACGGTCAGGTCACCAATAGCTTTACATTAAATTAAGTTAGAGTTAATTAAGAGTTGCTGAAAAATTTGAATTGGATAAATGTCCGATGTATCGGCCTTGCCGCTTGTCACTTTATTTGTCGGTCACTGGAATTGTCGGTGTGCTGGTGACGTGGCGTCTACCCACCTACCCATTTCTACCCACCCCTTTAGAGATGATTGGCGTGATAATATTCATAAGCATTTCTTCAATCAGGTTTGCCACCTGCCACATCATGGGACTTAATATCCTCGGCTGGTTGAGGATATTACTAGTTCACACTGGTGCCACTGGTGTGTACTAATTTCACTTCTGCCTACCCCTTTGGGGACAACGAGGATAATATTTATTTATTTTATTTCTTCAATTAAAAATAATGTGTTAGCTTATTTAAATAAACTTAGTTTGTAATTGATTTATGTTGTTATTGTAAGTCAAAATTGTACGTCTATGTTGAACAATGAATATAACTTTTTACATATGCATGTCTTATATAACAGAAACCGACGAGAGTGATGAAAAGAATTACGAAGTTCTAGACAGTGAAATCTATGATGTTTGGAGCACGGCTCTCTCTACTTACCCGACACCCTAACATGTCCCTCCAAGGCGTGATAATATAATAATAATAATAAAAATCAGTTGATTAATAGATTGTTGAGTTACAATTTTCTTAGGTTGTGACCACCTCGTCACGAGTTGTTAGCGTACACGCCTAACGGCCCCAATCGACCACGTTCGGTTTGGTTTCCGATGGAGCAGGCACTTGTATAATGAACAAAGAAATCTTTATTTCTAGGTATAGGTGTTTATTAAAATTTATTTCGGTATTTGTGTGTATTTCTATGTATTAGTTATCCTCGACTGACACCTATGTATTCGCTTAGTAAGGGGTTAGATCAAGTCGTGTATATATATCTAAATATTTATTTTATTTGTTATTATAATGTAGACCACGAGCTCGTAGTCTTCGCCATATAGAATAATTATTAGTCCGTTTACTATTAAACATTACTCGAACATGTTACGTATTAAAAACATACTCAATATTGAGTCGGAGCAACGCTTATGAACAATTACAATTAATAAAAACCAATTATTGATAAATAAAACTGTTAGGCCAAAACCTTGGAATAAAGTCACGATCTTAATCGAACAATTTTTACATAAATCAAACAATGGATGTTTTTAAAAACCAATTTCGGAGAGACCCCATTGTTTTTACATGACTGTGTCATAAGAATATTGTTTTTCGAGTGTATGTATGTCATTTTTTTGCTCCGCCCTTCCGTCGAAACGGCTGGATTTTCTAATTAGATAAATGTTTCACATTTTTCTAACTTTTAGAAGGAATATCTTGAATAAAATAATGAATGAATCATCAAACCTATTGTACAATATTAGGCACATATCCAATCTCGTACTGTTTTGATAGAATCTGAAGAAACAGATGCGAAACATAGTATATGTTTTCGCATTAACAAAGTCCCAGGAAGAAACGCTGACGTGATGGAACCTCCGTCATTAACATTTCAAGTAGAGAGAAGACAAGCGGAAATTGTAGGTACCATGACAAGAAAAAAATTGGGGTAGGATTGACCCTAGACTCGTCCACGTTACGATACCGTGGAAAGCAAGAGATGGTGACATTCGAGGCCGTCACCACACAACTTCAGTTATCTAATTACACATAGAATTACGTAATAAATAGAAAGTAAAAACTTTATTACAGTAAAACGCCACCGATGTTTTTGTATTCGTTATAAAACTTTTAACAATTAATTAGTTGATAACTTTACGGTTTTATTTATGAAACGTATTTTATTAAAGTTCTTTACCTTAATAAACTGTTATCGTAACTCCCGTGCATTTTCAAGATACCTTTACACAATATAACCTTTTAAAAATCCCAAATATATTCTAACATTATTACTTGTTTTCCTATACAATAATATATTTTTTATAAAATACAGAAACTTCTAACATATTTACGGTTGCCAGCTTTCCAATTGAGAATTGTCTCTCAATTATTGTGTTGTAAATATTTTATATATCAATGCTGTTAGTTCGATGAATTCAATAAGCCTCATGAAGGACAAAGACATTTGTTTAGATCTTTTATTTGGAAAAATATTATTGTCTTTATTCACACCAGATCAGAAGTGTTCAGAGAGTACCGAGCATTTTGATATTATTGCGGAATACTTCCGATATTTTTATTATTATTGAATGCGATAGTTGAGTCTCACCGTGACCACGATCCATGAAACTGGATCGAAATAATAATAATAATAATAATATAGCTTTATTTATCTACACTTTTTACAAAAAATCTAATCGCTGACATTACTTCATTCAATAACACTATTCATTAGTATAAGTATTATAAAGAATTTCGTTGTAATTTTATTTGCTGTGTAGTCCCTCTCGGGTAAAAGCCTCCTCCAACTTGAACCATTCCTCACGATTTCTGGCAAATACCATCCACTCCTCTCCGGCCACTTTTTTAATGTCGTCCACCCATCTTTTTCTTTGCCGTCCTACACTCCTCTTGCCTATTGGGCCTTTCCATTGTGTTATTTGGTAAGTCCATCTTTTGTCTTTATATCTAGCTATGTGTCCAGCCCATTTCCATTTTTGTCCTAAACAATGATGGAGCGCATCAGTTAATTTTGTTTTTTTCCGGATATCGGAGTTTCTTGTTTTTTGTATTCTCCTTAGTTTGAGAATACTTCTCTCCATGGCATGTTGACAGGACAGAATTTTATTTTTTACTTTCTCAGTATACACCCATGTTTGACTTGCATATGTTAAACTTGGAAGGATGCACGAATCCATTATAATCTTTTTCATCTGCAGACTGTATTTTCCTTTGAGAATTTCTTTTTGGGCCCAATATTTTTTCCATGTTAAGTTTATTCTTCTATCTATTTCTCTTTCATTACTATTTGTTTCTAATGATACCAGTTTCCCTAAATATATATAGTCATTTACATATTCTACTATCTTTCCGTTTATTTTAATTGGTCTTCTAGAACTGTTTGTCATAATTTTTGTTTTTGATGCATTCATTTGGAGTCCTACTTTTTCGCTTTGGACGTTCAAGGTCTGTAACATGCTTTCTAGTTCTTTTGCAGATTCACTAAAAAGGACTATGTCATCTGCAAATCTTAAGTGTGTTAATCTTTTATTTAGTATCCATATACCTTTGGTTTCCCACTCTAAACCTTGAATTATGTTTTCGAGGACAGCTATAAATAATTTAGGCGAGAGAGGGTCACCCTGTTTCACTCCTTTACCAATTTCAAACTCTTTCCCTTGTCTTTCTATTTTAATTTTGCTTACACTTTTGGCATAGATGTTCTTTATTAAATTTATATATTTTTCATTAATGTTATTCTTTCTCAGGGCTTCCCATATAGACGAGTGTGTAATGCTGTCAAAAGCTTTACTGTAGTCTACGAAAGCTAAGTATAGTGGCACGTTGAACTCTTTATATTTTTCTATTATTTGTTCTGTAGCTTGAATATGGTCCATTGTTGAGAAATGTGGACGGAAGCCTGCCTGCTCTATTGGTTGGTTTTTATCTATATCTGCAGCTATTCTACTAAGAACAATCGAGGAGAAAAGTTTATAGGTTGTAGATAATAGACTGATAGGTCTGTAGTTGTTAATGTTGAGCGGGTCCCCTTTTTTATAGAGCAGTACTATGTTTGAGCTGCACCATTGTTTTGGTATTTGTTCGTGCTTTATAATTAGATTAAATAGTTTCGTCAAGTAGGTTACCAGAAATGGCGCCCCAAGTTTAAGGGCTTCATTGGTGATATTATCTGGCCCTGGACTTTTTTCTTGTTTTAATCTATTTATATGTTTCACTACCTCGAGCTCATTCACAGGATTTGGGGTTGCTTCTTTTAATCTAAACTCCTTTTGGTTGCTTTCAGTTTGATTACCGTTGTTTTGGGATTCTTCTTCTTGGGGTGGTCTTTTGTAGAGCTCTGAATAAAAAGCTGTGGCATACTTCATTATATCTTCTCTGTTTCTTGTTTCTTTTTTTCCATCGTTCAGGCCCTGTATCCAATTTTTATGCGGCAACAGTTCTTTAAATGCTTTCCTTGCGCTTCTAAATGTTGTCAGATTCCTTTCTATAATGACTCTTCTGTGAATTTCATAGTCTTGTCTGATCGCCCTATTTGTCTTTTTATATATTTGTTTCAGGTCATTTCTTATTTCTTTTGATTTTTCTTTTTTGTTCATGAGTTCTCTACGTCTAGAAATCAATTGCAGTGTTTGGTTGCTAATAATTTTGTATTTTTTGGTTCTAAATTCTTGATTTTGTTGTAGACTATTTAGAATAGTTTTTTCTAACGCATTGCTGAGATCTTGAACGTCTTCCGTGTTGTTTGTTGTTTTGTGTAGTGTTGTTACGTTAGATTTTAGCTTTTTTAAGTAGGTTTCTTTTTCTTTTGCGGATTTTAACATATTATTGTTTGGGCCTTTAAATGACTTCCTATCGGTTTTGGGTGTCCAAAGATTCATATAACATCTAACCATCCTATGGTCAGATGGAAAGCTTATTCTGTTTAGTACCTCTAAATTTGTAACTACTTTTGGGTTGTAACTCAGTATAAAGTCGATTTCGTTTTTTGTGGTATGGTCTGGAGAAATCCACGTCCATTTGCGACAGCTTCTTTTTTTGAAGTATGTGTTCATTATTGACAGTTTATTTTCGTTAGCATACTGAATTAGTCGTTCACCTCGTGCATTTCGCTGACCGTAGCCATTTCTTCCCATTATCATGAGTTCTTCATGTTTAGGTTGACCGATTTTTGCATTAAAATCTCCTATGACTAGTAGGGTCTTATCTGCTTGTTCTTGCGCTTGTTGTAGGTTCAGGTAGAATTTATCGATTTCTTCCTCACTTGAACTCTCCGTAGGAGCGTAAACTTGTATAATCGACAGTGAGACTGCATTGAAGCTCATTTTTAGCAGACTGATTCTCTCTGATATACCGATAAAGCTAACAATGTTGGCCTTCAGGGTTTTCTTTACTAAGAACCGATATTGTTTATTAATTAGAACCCAAGATCCAATATCCAAAATGAAAGTATCAAGACACGTCAGTAGTAGAAGGTCATGTTCCAGACATAGTGAACTTGTGAATAGTAGACGTTTAAGTCGGATCATAATCACGAGTTAAACACCGTTCTGTATTCTAATTGTCTGTCAAGAGTACTGCTAAAACATTGCAACTTGAAAACAGCAAAACAAATACTTTTTTATTTTAACAAAAAATATCATCATACTTATGATCCCAGGCAGGGGTGGACCAGTGTCTAAATTACAACTTAGTCCAATCACTTGTAGGCAAAAGTATTACGTACTTTTATTACAATAGGTTGCAAAATTATCCTCAGAATACAAACCAGTCATGGAATAATTAATAAAACATTGATCATTGATCTTGCGGTACCGGTGCTGTTATACTGCTCGATCGATGCATGAGATCCTGGGTTCTATTCCTAGGTCAGGGAAATCGGTTTATTTTTTTTCTGATAAACTTACCTATCCAAGATTGAATATGTGCCCTATATGGCAAAAGGCTTGCCACCTATCATATCAAGGGACTTAATATCATCGGGTAATCGTGGGTGTACTAGCAGCACGCATGTGTCTGTATGTATGTATCCCTCTGTCTGCTTCTTCGGCGATAATGGATGTTATGCTATTTATCTATTTCTTTTCTTGAAATGTTATTTATTTATTTCTTAAAATAAACATACTAACTGACTTGAGCATCGAACCCAGGACCTCTGGTTGACACCCATATAGTTAACCACTAGTTAAAGGTAGTAAACGATTTATCAGTTTTATTAAATCTCTTTTCAATTTTAACTTAAAAACAAAAGTCTTCAGAAGTTCATGCAATTCGGAAATATTGAATAGAAAGTATAATTGAAGTTTTAATAACCCAAAGGCCGTTGGTTCGTGGAAGCAATTTCAGATTTCCGCTGCGCTCCTCCACGCGACGATTGGTTTTAGATTAACATCGGTAAAGAATCTCTCGCTGGATCATATTTTTGCATTTAATGTCAATTGGAATTGTATTAAGATCTTGGAATCTACTCTTAAGGTGTTTTAAATAAATAGTCGCGAGACTTGCTTGGCATTGGTTATAGTAGAATTTAACATTTTTATATAATAGAAGCGGCGAGTGAACTGGAGGCTCACCTGATGATAAGTGATTGCCACCGCCGATGTAGAACAGCAAAATCGGCGGCATTTCAGTTACATTGCCAGCGTATGAGGAAAGAATATTTTTGCCTTTGCCCCTTGAGTATGTGGGGTTGCCTGGGAATCCACTACCAGGTGGCTGAATATTTCTTGATTGTAAACGTCCAAAGAGGGATTCTCCGCTTCTTGGACTTCTTGAAAATTGAGCAGCCATGTTTATGCCAAATCGGGAAATCGGGACTCTCACAAAACAAACGACATGCAACATTTTTGTAATACGACGTGGCTTACTTATTCCTGCTGTATTATTACAACGTTTTCGTCTTTGTCCGTTGTTAACTCTTTTCGGGGTATAAAGGCGATGAGTATCTCTTACCATCAAAAGAACTGTCTGCTTGTAAATCTTTCTTAAAAAACATGCAGTTATAAAAACCTTGACACACTTGATTGATTATTTAATCTTTAGTACGATCTTCAGTCTTTATTCATAAGCATAACCATGTGTTTATATCATCAAAGATAATTATTAATAATTTAAAATTGCATTAAGGGCAAAGCATACGTGTAAGAGATCTTTGCAAACGTGTGATTTGTTTACCGATCGTCTAAGCAAACTCAATTTAAGCACTCACGACACGGCTTCGCCATTTTGTTGGTAATCTTGAGCCGCGCCAACTTTCGTGTAAGTGAAACTGTCTGTTTACAAATCCTAAGATAACGTTAATGTTCAAACAATATTAGGTTATTAAAAACAAATTTCAACTTTTATTTACACAGCCTCAAGACAAGGAGTTTAAAACAAGGCAATGATGTGAAGTGAAGATAAAAAATGCAATCAAAAATGCAAATATCGACTAAATGAATAGTGCGGCCTCATGGGCGTTCAAGGAAAATGCAGGGTGCTACTTACAACTACTACTAAGGCGGAAAGTGTGGCCGCAGTAAGGTACAAGATACTCTAAATGATGCTGATGCTCTCCCTCTGGATCTCCATCATCATCAGCGGTTTTCTGAGACATTTAGTAAGTCGTCGATCCAAATTTGGATAATAATACTTAATTGGTTTCCATGGCACAAACGGAACATTAAAATACGGCAAAGGCATTTTAGACTAACATGGCAAAACGGCGTTACCTACGTATTTAAACTTATACAAAGCCCTGCAGAATTACGGAAATTTCGTGAATTAGGACTCTATAGGAATAAAATTTTAATCGTTGCAAAAAATCAATGTCAAAAAAACATATTAATAAACACTTTCTCTAGAACGTGAGATTAACGCAATACATAAATTTTAAAACTCTTGCAGTTCTGTGATAATGCGTAATGTATTTCGTACTTTTTGCCCTAGTCGAATATTTGAACATATATAATATATTGAAACATGTCACTGATGCACAGTGGGCACTTTAAAATATATTGTAGAAAAAAAAAATCACACAATTCACTTTTGTTGCCAGCATAAATAAGTATTAGCGTACATCATCTATTTGTAATTCTTATATGCAATGACTTCAGTGAACGTAAAAGAACAAACTCTATCTCTCTCAGATTAAGTAGTAAAGAGAAAAGACTAACTTGGGTGACGAATCAATCTAAAATAATCGAATATTACTTCGGTATAAAAGGGTTGAATTGATAATCTTGATAATGAAATTTGCTAAGTATTATTAGCCAAAAAAATTTGAATATGAAGCTTTCTATTATATTATACCTAGTTAAATTTACTTTATTTATAAATTTCAATAGTATACATATATATATTATCTAATTAGTTATTTCGCTGAAATAAATTCTGTAAAATGGAAAACTAACGTAGCATTTTATATTTTTTATTAGTATGTGCACCCCATGTTATTTTTTAAGTAGAAAAATATTTATGGTAAAGAGGGTATAGTACTGTTATACTATTTGTATAATTTTTAATTTAAATTTGGCAATAAAAGAAATGCCATTAATATTTTCAGATAAGATTGTAAATAAAAAATGTTAATTTATACAATTATAAAGCAATCAAAAACACGCTACATAAAATATATTTACCGGTCAGTAAAATCAAGTTAATAAACACTTATCGACCTCATAAACAACTAACTCATGTAATAATAAATTAAATATACTTTAGTTTATATATGCCAAATAAATCTTTGATTATATGTTAAGAAATACATAAAGTATAAATTTATACCATTCATGCCAACTTCAATTATTTTCTCGTACAATTTTGCGTGCCCAAACAAAATGAAAGCCCAATACCAACCACAAAGATTTAAATTATAATAGAATTGCTATTATTGGTACACCCCGTAATATTACGATATGATTTGAATTCATTGCTAAGGTTATTAAGATAAAATTACAAAAACAATCATTACTGTTGTTGTAATTTTATCTTATAATATAATATCACTTTTGTCCCAACATAAACACAAATATACCACTATGTCTGGCAATCCAATATGATTATGTACCTCACATGTCGCTTGACCCAGTGTGTACTTAGCCTACTTATACTCTTTAAGTAAATTTACGCAGACTGCAAAACATTACGATCGTTTTCTTACAAGTTTTCGCCGCAATATTCTTGAAACAAACATTTAGTAATTTGTGTACCAGATTTTCATATGGCTGGGAAGCTAATAATAAACTGTTTACTCAATGGTAAGCAAGATTACTTTTGTTATTATATTGTGCATATATATCATCAGACTTATCACACCCAAAAAGTGTATGTAAATGTGTCTAAGTTAAAACTTACTAACTGAATAACGTGTCACGTCAAAAATTAATAGATGGCAAAGCCTATTATCGAATTGGGCTAAAAACTGAAAACTATAATGGAGTATTGGTTATAGCCCATATGGCTACATCCACGTTACCACAGAGGCGATGTTTTTCTACCACAGTGGCAATAGGTATAAGTGTACGCAATAAAAAAATATATAATTATAATTGCCATGCTGCCATTTTGAAGGGTGCTAAATGACGCAAACAAAAATCATAATTAATTCTACGATGACATATTTGATGATTTCCTAACCCTAATTAGCGCATAATAAGAATAATTATTCTTTACTATCTGAATCTCGTACTCTATGTTAGTAAAATAAGACGTCACATCTGTGATCTTAAAAGCCAAAGTTACAACTACATGTCGTAACTTGTTCCACCCATGACTAGCCAAAGGTTGCTCATCCCATTATTGTTACAGATGGGCTACTTATCGCCAAATTGGACACAAATCAAAGACGAGCAATTGGTTGAAGATGTAAAATTGAATACAAGGATGTGCTTGCCGCAGGATTGGGAGTCGAGAGCAGTGTTAAGTTTATGCATAAATCGCTAAGCACAAGACCACTGCGACACTATATGAAACGTAACATAACACGTGTGGTGTGAATCACACCGTTAAAACGAGGCTGTCAAATAAACCTTGCCTTTAAAAATGTCGCGTCACTTAAAGTTCATATTTTGTTAGCCATTAAAGATTATTATGGTTATAATATGTAAAAAGGTAATTTCACTTCTTATTAATGTAAAATGTACAAGATTAGATAGCAAAAATATTTATAGAGTGCGTAAAAAATTTATAGCTACACAATTCAAACGATATTTTAAGGCGAAACTAAGTCTATTCTGATTTTTATTAATCAGTGTATTAATTGCATCTCTTTCTAACCGTCTGTAGATAACAGGTGTAATAAAATCATTCATTCAATTTAAATTTAGGCGAGATCGGACTAATACCTCTTTAATAATACTTATTAGTCTACATTGGTGATGATATAATATGGAAGTCCTTTTTGTTTAGTGATAAAAATAATAACTACTAGGTGTCGCCCACGACTTCGTTCGCGTGAAAAGAACAAACAAAAAGCCCACGGAAACTGTACATTTTTCCGGGATAAAAAGTAGA
>DVZW01000251.1:0-11580 GCA_018237805.1 Mesosemia grandis
CTATTAATACATCGATTTTCTAATACTGTCATCATGCCTATTCTTATCTAAATCAGATGTCAGCCAAATAATGCATTTGGAAAATTCCAGGTTGTCATATATTCTTATATTTACATTAATTTGCCCACAAGTAACAGATCAAAATGTGTTGCAATAATTGGAAATATATTGATGTGTTAGTTACATAGTGAATGCAAACTCTTTTCCCAGGTATTGATGATTATGAATCAGTAAGTTGTCCGACATGCTCACTTGAATTGCCCAAATACTGTCTCAAAAACCACATGATATCGGAGCATGACACTACGGGCATGTCCTTGACCTGCGGAATGTGCCAGCGGAATTTCAAAACCAAGTTGACCCTAACAGAGCACATTAAGCTGGTGCACAATGCTATAGAGGACTCGGAGGAGTGTGATCTGTGCGGGCAGAAGTACAGCTCCGTGAAATATTTGATGAATCATAAAAGGAATGTCCATCCCTCTGGTAAGTTTTTACTTCATTTATGACCCTTCCAGTCACTGCAATGTCCAGTCATTCGATGTGTGTTGTGAAAAGTGACTTGAAGATTACTATTCAGAGGTTTTAAAAACCTTACTAACATTATAAATGTGAAAGTTTGTAAGGATTTTTGTTTGTTGTTACTCTTTCACACAAAAACTAATAAATGGATCTGGATGAAACTTTATAGTAATAAAACATATTCATTGGAATTACCACATAAGCTACTTTTTATTTTTTTCCCCTGGGATAGCTTTGTACGTGTTTTTCACGCGGATATAGTCGCGAGCACTAGCTGGTATCAATATGTATTAAACTAGCTGGCGCTTGCGACATAGTTCGGGTGAAAAACCTCAACAAAGTAGCCTATGTGTTATTCTGATGTACAAGCCCTTTAGCCTTCCTCGATTATAGAATCTCAGAAGATACTCAAAGTCAGATATATATATATCTGACTTTGAGTATCTCAGAAGATACTCAAAGTCAGATATATATATATCTGACTTTGAGTATCTTCTGAGATTACTGCATTGAAAGAAACAAACATACACTTCAGCATTATTTCACTTCTTTTCTTTCTTTAAAAAATAACTTGCAGTAACCATATAGGCGTCTATTTTGCCAAAATCAGGATTTTTATTTTTAGTTCCATGGTTGAAAATTAAAATTTGAATTTTGACATCACTAACATAGAAACCTGAAAAATTATAACTTCATAAAGTCTAAAATGGTCTAATAAATATTTTCACATTGTTCAGGGGATAAGATCTTCAAGTGTGAGTACTGCGGCAAGGAATTCAAGAGCCACCTGAACCTGCATCAGCATAAGAAGTATGTGCACCCCCCTGAGGAGGCCTCCGTGGCCTGCCCCCACTGCCCCAACAAGACCTTCAAATCCAAGATGAACCTTCGTCAGCATTACAACGTCACCCATGCTGGCAAGCGCAAGAATAAGAACAAATAAATATTTACATTTTATTTCATTTTCTTTCAAAATCAATATCATTTATTTATCTATGTAAACTTTTTAGAAGTATTTATTGATCGTCAAAGTTGACTACCATTTTCTAACAGTACCCCTCCCCTTATCCCTGCATCATATCTATATAAAAGAAATATTATCACACCCATTATCCAGGCAGAGTTAGGCAGTAGGTAGAATTGAAACTGTTTGACACCAGTGGCGCTAGTGTATACTAGTATACCCAAGACCAGCCAATGATATTAAGTCTCATGTGGCAGGTGGCAAGCCTTTCCCCATATCGGGCACATATTTATATATTATATACATAAAAATATTTGTGAAGGAAATATAAAATTATAGTTTTTGAAAGAGCCATTTAGAACTGATGTAAGGACAATGGTAGATGATGTACCTAGTGTTGAAGCAAGGTATGCTTTCAATAGGAATGGAAGGTATATCACAGATGTATAGAGGAATGAATGAAGGGAATAAATGTACGGGGTGTTGGGTAAGCTTTTGGAAAGCAAATATATGTCAGAAAGCGTGGGTTATGTTGCACAACTCTGTGCTTACTCCAATGATATCGTATGGAAGTGAGAGTTTGGTATGTTCGAAAGAGCTCGGAACTAGGATAAACGCGGTTGAGATAAGAGCAGTATAAAAATCTGTGGCGTCACACTCACCGACCGCGTACGTAAACAGAACAGAGAGAAAGAAAATATCTGATTTTGATTTTTGAGATAAGCGAAAGTTGAAGAAACTCGGTACCGTCGACGACCGCGACTGACTTATCTGGACCAAATTAGTCTCATGTTAGAAGAAGACCTTCAAGAGTCATAAATGTAGAGGTAGCGAAACCGGTGTGTTTGAATAGTAATGCCTCCTCCACATTACTCGCGAGGTTCCTCGGCGAACGTAACAAAGTCGGCCGAATAGTGTAGATGGGTACTTCGTGAACGCACTTCGGGCACCTTCGATTCTTTTGACTCGGCGCAAAAGCCGACAACAAATGGAACTCACGCGAGACCAGGCAAGGTTGGACGAAATAAGCCGAAGTGCCTTGCCACACGTATTCGCCTAACCTCGCGAGTAGTGTGGAGCCAAGGTAATGTTTGGCGCTCGATATACGGTGACAGTAAGGCGGCACCAATCCGAACGAATCATCGTTAAACTCACAAATAGACGTTGTGCTTGTGTTAAACTGATTCGCGATGGTAAGAACAATCGTCGCCTATTGACATCAAAGATCTGAAGAGGGTCTATTTTTTCTCAGCTATTTCAGAGCTATCTTTTGGTGGTTGGCGAGCGCTAAGCGCTCAGGCCTAATGTTTGCGCGAATCTAACTAATCATACGATTCGTTTTTAAGTTATTGTTAATTATTCGAATGAGCGTATGCATGTTTTTATAAATGTCTAAGTGGGCGGTCGAGGCAGCGGTGACGGTATCTATATGTCACTAATTAATATATTTTTTTTATTATATATTATATTGATATAATTAATATACTCTGGTTTTTTATTGTATAAGCAGACAAAAATGCAGACTCTTGATGTTAAGAGAAAATGCGATAACCGACGCCGATAGATACTAAATATGACAATTATGCGAGACAGTATAGTATCCTTTCCTTGCACCTAAACCTATCTCTCATCCCAAAAAATTTTTTTACTACGTCATTCTAAGATCTTATTCCCACTCTTCCTCATACTTCTGTTATTTGTTGTTGTAAGGTTCCAAAACGGCTTATAACCTGAGCTCATAGCCCAGTGTCGTCACGAAGTTGCCGCTTTTGCTTCTGGCGAACAAAAGATACAATGAAATGGAAAGCGACAACTCTCACCCATTTCTACGGGTACGAAACATCTAAACTACGTACGAAAATACTAAATACAATGCTTAATGGGGTCGATTCTGCTGTCCCCGACTAGACTAAACCAAAATTAGTTTTAGGGCTGTCAAGCATCTGTCACAACGTTAAATTTGATAAACATCCTTGATGTTTTGACAGGACTAAACCTAATTTTGGTTTAGTTTAGTTTAGTCGGGTACAACGGAATCAACCCCATTGTCTCTCTCTAAAAATAGCAGTTACTAGAGAGCAGTGATGCCAATTTATCTTTTTACTTAGATACAAGTATTTTACGTCTTGCCTTTGTTGGGCTGTTGACTTTACGTAGATTACTTGAATTACGCTCAATTTGTACAAAACTAGTAAACTTTGCTACAATTTTTCATACGAAATAAACAATTTCTATGTATTTTTAAAAATCGCGCCTACATTTTTTTAAAAATGGCATCACTGCCAGAGAGTAGTTTTTTAAAATATTTTATTATTTATTGTCTATGGATGATATCTAATGGCGGAGGTAATGTGAAGGTTTATCAAATAGTGTTTTTACCAGTAATATTTACAAAAAAATAACCGTAACAAATAGTGTTTTTTTTGGTAAATAAAACCAAGAAAACAGTTAAATAAGTGGGAGTTGTGGTATTAAGTATTTTGTGTGTGTGTGAAATATATTATATGTGTTTGTGATTGAATAATTTTATGGCGTGGCCACAATGACGCAGTTTTTACCACCCAATCTTCTTGCTTTGTTTGCGGCTCGGGATCCAATCCCGTACTTACCGCCAGCTGCAAAGCTACCCCACGAGAAGAAGCAAAAAGGTTACGATGGAGTTGGTGCATTTCTTAATGTATTTGAGGTTAGTTACGCTTTGGATAAAAATTCGCTACGCTACATTTGACATTAAACATTGATTAATTATTGATTATAATTTTGATATACATCACTTTATTATTACATACAATATGTATTATTTTTGTTTACACTAATAGTCAAACAAAGCGAAGGAAATGTGTAATTGTTTATTTTAATGTTGTTTGTAGTGAAAAAGTATTTCTATTGGAACTACTACTCAAATTGACTACCATCAAGGTGAGGCAGTATTATAATATAATATCTCATTGAAAATATCTTGTATATTTTGATTAATGTCAATATTGATAAGCCCTATCTATGCCCTCAATATAGCATTTTTGTGCCATTTCCCACTCGAATACTGTAACATTGGTTACAGACAGACAGATGTAGTCGCCTATGTTCTTTTAATTTTCTCAATAAAAAAAGGGCTTTGTTACATTGTTATTATTATATTAGATGAAGAGTGATAACAATATTTATCTTATTATTAACATTATTGCTCTTATGATTCCAGCACCCATCTGAAACTCCGCCACCGACTAGAGTTGAGACAAGAGAAGAGAGATTAGAACGTCGTCGTAGAGAGCGTGCTGAGCAGACTGCATACAAGTTGGAACAGGAAATTGCCTTGTGGGATCCTTCCACAAACTCTCGTGCCACAGGAGACCCTTTCAAAACATTATTTGTTGCTAGGATTGTAAGTATTTTGTCACTATAGATCTTACAACATTACAGCAGGACCTCTTTAATTCGAATACTGTACATTTACGTTCCGTTTGAATTAGTGGAGTGTTTGAATTATAATACAAAGAATATATTCTTATACATATAATACAGAAAGTATTTTTATGAAAAAAACCTAGTACTATTGAGACATTTTAAATTTATAATAATTTATTACTACATTTGTTATACTTTTTCAAGGAAATTCAATATTTTAGTTTGTGGGGAGGTATTAAGTGACAAATAAAAACCTTTGTCTCACAATTTACATAAGACATTTTTACTGGCAAAGAAATGCCTTATTGTTATCCCAATATATGTCACGAGTCATATATTTACGGCAGAAACCGAGCTTGAAATGGAAACTCTTGGTATTGGTTCAACGTGTGACTTTTCACTTTTGCCGAGGAAAGTGAGGGCAGGTGTGAGTCGTTCAGATTACAGAGGTGTTTGGATTATAGAGGTTCTGCTGTAATTGGTAAAAATCTAGAAAATATGTTGTGTTGGCTATGCACCATTAACACTTTTGATGTATATTGGCCATATTTATCTCGTACCTTCCAGAGATCCATCTGTTAATTTACTTTAATGTATATAAAAAAATGTGTGTAGTAATACAATATACAAACACATATATGTCTGTCCTATTATTTATCAGCATCATATCCATCAATAATTGGACTTTACTGCCTGTAACTAAAGTGTAACACTACACTGGGGTCACAGGTAATCACTTACCATGGATGTCATTTTAGAATAAACGTTAAGAAAGTCAATGCCGTACTGAAAATATAATCAGAGTCTTTAACCCATTAACGACAATGGAAACACTTATTAAATTCAGGATTGGTAATGGGGACTGATCTGGTGAAAAATTGGCATCTATCACAATAAAAAGACAATAACATGTTGTACACAAAGGAAGCAATATCTCTGCCTCTCCTCTAGTCTTTCGGCTACTATGCAATTTATTGCTTCTATTATTTTGTGAACATTTTGCCACATTTGTAGTATAACAAAAACATGTCCATATTACTAAATGCATCAAAATCTCTGACCCTGAATTATGAAAGGCACGTCGGTAAGGCATATTAGAATAAACGAGATTTTGTGTGATAATTAATCAGTGTATTGTTCAAATAGTCGGTCAAATTTAAAATTCCGGTAAGAAAAATGAACATCTTACTAATTGTAATAGTCATTAAAACACGTTTTTAGGAAAACACGTTTTTATTGCCTTGTGGCTCTGATGACAAGTGTGTTACATTACTACCCACATACTAACATAAATATTATCATTTAACAATTATCTAATGTGGGTATTTAAATACATAACATACCTCCCCCACAAGAAAACACTAAGAACCCAAAACAAACATTGAAGCTAATTTTACAACAGGTAATGAACTAGTTTATCATAAGGTTTTTGAGAATGACATTTCAATTTATTTTTAATTTTACCACCGGATGAACTACTCTCCTCCTTCTGAGGGATGCCTAGTATTTCGGCCCATTGTTCTGAACTAGGAATCTCAATTATCTCGTTAGAGTCCTCTGCAATGTCTCTATTCAACTCTGCATTGTCATCATTCCTGTCAGGCTGAGCCAATGCATTTTCATCACTTATTTCCTTCATCCCTGGATTTTCTCTTCCTCCCACTTTAATTAATTGATCTATATGACGGTTGATTATTGTGTCATCATCTGTTTTTATCTCATAGTTAGATGGTCCACTCTTTACTACTACTGTACCTGGTAACCACTTAGGTCCAGGTCTGTAATTCCTGTACATCACTTGTTGTCCTGAATTTGTCTCTCTGTTCTTATTCTGAGTATTTTCAGTGATCTGTCTTTCCACTTTTCTATTCCTTAAATTATCTGGATGAATAGTATCTAGGATAGTTCTCAAACGTCTGTTCATTAACAATTCTGCTGGGCTTTTCTTTGTCGTAGTGCATGGCGTAACTCTCAGACCCAACAGCAAATTTGGAATTTTTACATCCCATGGGACTTTATCCATCTTACGTAATTTATCTTTAACTGTCTGTACCATTCTTTCAGCCAATCCATTTGAAGATGGATGATATGGTGCTGTTGTTATATGTCTAATCTTATTTGCTTCCAGAAATTGTTCTAATTCACTTGCCACAAAAGACTTTCCATTGTCTGATACCAATGTTTCACACAAACCATGCGTGGCAAATATCAATCTTAAGTAATGCTTCACAGTTGTAGCAGACATGTTATTTATTGCAAAAACTTCAGGCCATTTTGAATAAGCGTCAACTACAATAAGAAATGTTTTATTTTGAAATGGTCCTGCAAAGTCTATATGCAATCTGGACCATGGCCGTGCTGGAGTTATCCATTTATGATTAGCCTTTGGAGGCATGTTCCTATTTTCTAAGCAGTTTTCACATGAGCTTACTAAATTTACAATGTCTTCATTCAAACCAGGCCACCAAACGTAGCTTCTAGCTAATTCTTTGGTATGAACCATACCTGCGTGTGTCCTATGTAGTGCCTTCAAAATCTGAGAACGTAAAGATATTGGAATAATAACCCTACAACCCAAAAGGACACAATCCTCCTGTAATGATAACTTGTCCCGATGTAACCAGTAAGGTCTTAAACTCATATCACTTACTCGATTGGGCCACCCTTTCTGTAAATAACTTACCACTCGAGATAAAGTCTTATCTTTTAATGTTTCAGTGGCTATCTGTTGTATTTCCACTGGAAAATCATCCAATGTCTCTGCCATCAACAATATTTCACCAAAATGCTCTTGAGTAGATTCTGTAACTGGCTGTGGCCACCGACTAAGAGCATCAGCATTCCCAATCTCAGCTCCTGGTTTATGTACAATTTTATAGTTATGAGAAGATAATGCAATAGCTATTCTTGTAAGCCTTGGTGATAACATATTTGATATTGGTTTCTTAGGGTCAAATACACCTAATAGAGGCTTGTGGTCAGTAATTATTGTAAAAGGTCTTCCCATTAAATAGTTATAAAACTTTTGAATGCCAAACATGATGGCCGTGGCTTCTTTGTCGAATTGAGAGTATCGCCTTTCAGCTGCATGCAACGTCCTAGATCCCATTGCTATGGGACATTCTCGGCCATCTTCCATTATGTGTGCCAGTACTGCTCCCACTCCATATTCAGAACTATCACATGTCAGTAGAAGTGGTTTATGCACATCATAGTGTATCAGTGTTAGATCACAAGTTAATAATTTTTTAGCCAAATTAAAAGCGTTTTCTTCTTGTTTAGCCCAACACCACACTACACTGTTATCGAGTAATCTATGAAGTGGTTCTAAAATTGTAGCCTTTTTAGGTATGAACCTTTCATAAAAATTATATAGGCCTAAGAAAGCCTGTAATTCTTGCTTGTTCTTTGGTGGTGGTGTCTTCATAATTGATTCAACCTTGCTTGGTGCTGGATGTATACCTTCTGCATCAATAACAAATCCTAAGAATTCAACCCGTTCTTTGGCAAATTTACACTTATTCATATTAAGTCTCAAACCTGCTTTATTAATACGGTCTAATACAGTATCAAGTCGCTGGTGCATTTCTGACAAAGTTTCACCCGTTATAATAATATCATCAATTAGGACAGCCACCCCAGAAATGCCAGCCAAGAGAGACGTCATCAGTCTTTGAAAAATTCCTGGGCTAGCCTTCACTCCGAAGGCAAGTCTATGAACAGTATATAATCCTTTGCAGGTATTTAGTGTTAGGAGCCTCGCAGTATCATCAGTAACAATCACCTGTGTGTACGCTCTATCCAAATCAAGTGTTGTGAAATATCGTCCCCCGGTAATTATAGCAAAAACTTCATTAGCTGTTGGCATTGGAAATGTGTCTGACTCAGTAGCCTCATTGACTGTACTCCGATAGTCCCCACATAATCGAATTTCTCCTGACTTCTTAATTATAGGTACAACTGGTGTTGCCCATTCAGAATAAGTTGTTGCCTTCAGTACTCCTTCTTGAACTAAGCGATCTATTTCTTTTTCAACCTTATTCTTTATGGCATAAGGTACCGGTCTTGCCTTGAGAAACTTGGGAGTTGCTCCTGGCTTAAGATGGATAGTCACAGGACGTCCTTTGTATGTACCTAACCCTTCTTTAAACACTTCACTATACTTTGAGGTTATGCCTGAAATTTCTTCATTATTTGATAGGAAATTGATATTAAGAGAAATACTTAAAGGCTTAAGCCAATTTCTTCCTAGTAAATTTGGTCCTCTTCCTTTCGCTACCATAACTTCTAATCTCTGAATCACTCCCTTATATTCAACTTTCACCATTATTTGGCCTAAGATGTTTAATGGTGATTCTGTCCATGTTCGTAGAGTTAATGTGCATGTCTCCAATGCTGTTATAGACTTATGACATCTTAAAATTGTCCATGTGGCTTCATTTATAATGGAGAAACTGGCGCCTGTATCAATTTGAAATTGTATAGGTATACCTTGAAGCTTGAGAACAACTTCATATGGTGGCACCCGGCTCTCTCCTTGAGCTAAATATATGCCATTTAGATCATAATTATCTTCAGATACACAGTTGATTTTCTTGTTATTTTTCTTCTTTAAAGTACAGATTTTCTCTAAATGACCCTTCTTATGGCAATAATTGCAATTTACATTAGTAAATCGACATTCACCTGCATGCCAATCACCACATCGATAACATAATCGTTTTTTAAACTTATTATGATGTATCACATTTACTTCCATTGGTTCACTTCCCAAAGTACATGGTTGGATAGGACCATTTAAATTACTAGAATTACTTTGCTCACGAATCATTCTACTGTCTTTTCCTGCACTTTCTGAGGATACCAAAGCATCCACCACACTTTGATAGCTCAGATCATCCCGCTTCAACAACTCATACTGTAAGCGGCCATCGCTCATCCCGCAAACTAGTCTATCTCTCAACATGCGCTCAAAATCACTAAAATTGCAACCCGAACTTAATTTCCTCAGCTGTGCAATGTAATCTGCAGCAGATTCTCCCTGTCTCTGATCCCTTTTATAGAATTGATATGACATTGAAATCTCATTTGGCTTAGGGCTGTAATGCTTAGTTAGGATTGTCTCCAACTCACTGAATGTAATTTCACTTGCTCTTCTTGGTGTTATTAAAGCCAAAAGTGTTTCAAATACTTGGGCACCGCATACAGTGTAGAAGTTAGCTTTTTTTCCATCATCTTGTACAATGCCATTAGCTTCAAAACAAAATTTTAACCTTTCTATGTAATTATCCCAATTGTCCGTTTTTTGATTAAATTCAGAAAATTTCAAAGATTTTCTCACCATTTCACTAATTTTTAATCCTCGTCGCCAATGTAATAGTCATTAAAACACGTTTTTAGGAAAACACGTTTTTTATTGCCTTGTGGCTCTGATGACAAGTGTGTGTTATTTTACTACCTACATACTAACAGAAATATTATCATTTAACAATTATACAATGTCGGTATTTAAATACATAACAATAAACTAAAGTGACTAAGATAATAAATAGCAAAACCATACGATCTTTAGTTTAAGTCTATTTTATCACACATTCATAATAAATATTGCTGAAATATAAAATACCTTGATATATTTTCAGGTGTCATAGAGTCAGATCCATCAGAACCTACTCAAGACATGGGTGATGAATCTAAGGAAGTTACTGATGAAGAGCGTGATCAATCTGATGAAAAGAGATCAGAAGCTATGAAAGCTTTTTCAGAGCAACAATATGATGAAGCCATTGCATTATACACGGAAGCTATTAAATTGAACCCACAGAGTGCTTTACTTTTTGCTAAACGAGGACAGGTAGGTCAACAGATTATATATTTTCAATAATCCTCCCCTCTTTGGTTTGAGCTTTGTGTGTAGAAGAGACCAACTGCCTTACTGCCAGGCAGTTCGTAAAAGGCGAGCGAAATTTTTTCTAGATCCCTGCGTTGATCCAGGATTTATGTGTAGTATAGGCCACCTGCCATACTGCCAGGCAGCTTGTAAAGGGCGAGGGAAGGTTTTTCAAATAATGTGACTACTTGGTGGTAAAGTTTTGCGATGACTTGCCAGGATTATTACCACCGCCTTACATATTCCTGCCGAAATGCCAGTTTGGAGAGTAATATAGTCAGTACACTTACGCAAGAGTCATCATCCCAGACTCAAGGTTTGCAATGCACCATTAACACCTTTGATGTATAGAGGCAACGGTTATCTCATACAATGATAAGACAATACTATATATTTAGGGCAAATGTAGTCTGGTTGACAGGAAGTCTTAAACTGTACATCAACCCAACTTGACGTCATTTACCTTCATATGTAAAAAAACTCTTCCAACTGCTAGACCGATTTTTACCAAACCTATAGGACCACATGTCCATCTCATAATGCATTGTGTATTGGGGCTACAAAATACCCAAATTAAGCTAAATATTATATTAAAATAATTTATATTTTACATTGATTGCTGTTTTAATTTTGTGGGGTTTGATGGTATAATCTTAGTAATACTGTGGCTGATTTATTTCTATTTAGATTTATTCACTCTGATGGATATCATTTAATCACAATCAAGTTTGAAAATAATTATAAGACTGTCATTTGACAGTCAAGTGGTTAGCATACAAGCTTAACTGTGCCTGTCAAC
>DVZW01000252.1:0-11573 GCA_018237805.1 Mesosemia grandis
CTTAATGTCAAAAGTTAAATAATATCACTTACTGCTCTCACGTTAAAGTTGTCGATTGGCTCTATATTAGGGCATTTTTTTTCTATTACAAGTGCATATGAAAAATTATAGCATAAGAATGCAAAAAAGAAGCAATAAAGAAATGTGTCCATATCGAATTGAATAAGTTCACGCAATGGTTAGTTGCTTTTGATGTGAATTTAATGCAGTTATCTTATCGGCTTCTTGGGGCATAGGTAACGCAACACTAAACGATATCAAAATAAATTTCACAATCTGAAACAATTAAATATTCACGTAGATAATTAAAATTATAAAAATGAGCTTCAAAATAAGCGCTCCTTTTATATCAATCTCGTTCAAATTTATTACAAATGTATTCGACCGCTGGTAAAGATCTATGTTCGTATTCAATGTAATAATAAGATGAAATGATATGGAAAACACCGGTTGACTAAAGAGTTGGTAAACGATATATTATATTGTGTATTGTCTTGTAGACGATGTATTGTACAAAGCGACGTTCAGGAGTCGAAGTCACTTAATGTTTTTAAAACTTAAAAGAAAAGAAATCTAAAATTGCTTATTAGTAGTTAATTGTTCATTTTTGTGTTTTTATTTTGATCGTAATTATTTTACATGTTTAGATCATTTATATTTGTAATTACTAATTAATTTATATTAGTATGTATATATATTGTTACGTGTATAGTAAGTATGTGTTTTATATTAGAATAAGTATAAGGAATCACCGTCTCGCATTATCCCAAGCCACATTTTTCGATATAGTTATAGGTAAACTGTAAGAAAATGCCTGTAGGCATTAAGGTCGTCTTTTGTTGTTAGTCAATAAAATGATTTTTATTTTTATTTTATAGGTTGTCTTAATTTTAATATAATATGTTACTTTAAGTGTTCACTACTAAAAAAAATTAAATTTGATTTTTTTTAGTAGTGAACACTTAGAGTAACAATATTATATTAAAATTGAAGATTATAATACATATAGGATGATAAGATTTGGAGTTTTGCAGATTAGTTTTGGTAACAGCCGAGAATACAAGCTGATACTTTTACTTAGATATTTAATTTAAATAAGTCATTTTTATATTAAATAATAAAACACTTTAAAAGCACTTCTGAATTATCAATATATCTAATTTGTATTAATTTATAATCGCCGAGTGTAATGCAAAACATAGCCAGCCATGTTAATCATCCTCAAGGTTAGAATTCAGTACTATATAAGCTATTGATGGAAGTTTAAACTGTACTGAAGCTGAACTGTAGTAATCCGGTTTTCTTTTTCTCGGTATGGTAAGTTATAGAGAAGCATCAGGTTGTAGATAAGCATTAGATCGTAGGGTTTCTGTAGTATTCGTCAAAGCTCCACCATTTACACTGCCTTAATCCGTGAATTCAAACAAATCCTATGTGTTATTCTATACTAAAATGTTCTACCTGTATTACAAATTTTATCTAAAACTATTTAACCATTTAGTTGATTTTGCATAATAAATAAATAAATAAAATAGCCTTTATTGCTGTGTTTTATACAGTTTTTTTTTCTATTTACAAATATACTCCTAATTAAATTTACGATTGTTACTTGTTTTTCAATTAAAAAAACTAAACATCGGCAAGAGTCGTTTATATAATTCAGCTTGTCAAAGCTTGACAAAGGCCTCCTCTCATTTCTGTTTTGCGCTGTGCGCATCCATGTTGGGCCCGCTATTTTCCTAATGTCATCCTCCCATCTCTTATACTGTCTACCTCTACTTCTTTTATTGTCACGTGGATACCACTCTGTTATTATTCTTGTCCATTTCTCCTTCTGACAATATATTATAAAACAAATAAAACTGTGAGGTTTCTTATCGACTCACAGAAACAAACTTCCGAATCGATGATATATTTTTCGACTATCTTATAAATATTTTTGAAAACGTTTACATCGATAATAAATGATTTGATTGCATATGAAAAGATACAAATCTACTTTAAAAAAAATGTTTATCGCCTCTGTTGCCTAAAGATTATTCATTTGATAATTGCTAAGATCCCGGAATAAATTCAAATTAGAGAGTAATTAACAGTGCCCTATATAGCGATAGGATGAACATTATTTAATACTTGAAGAAATAATACCGTAGTTAAATGTCGATGCATTTAATAGCGGTACCGGTGTCTGCATTGACGGGCGAAGTCCTGAATTCAATCTCCTGATTGGGCAATTGGTTTAAAGAGCTTTGCCTTTAACAAAACTCGTTCGAAATACAAGACCACTTTTCAAGGACCTTAAAGGAAATTTGAATGAAAAATCGACTTTTCTCTGTTGTACGTTTGATCTTTAAAAAACTACCTCAAGAGTCAAGACCGAGTTTGGTCACATAACCTTTAATCGTATCAATGAAGCAGTGTTTTTATGCTGTATTAAAAAGCCATAAGCACATACATGTACTTACATGTATTACAATATCAACAACCCTATCTAATTTCGTGAATAATGTGGCTAGCCTTAGCCATTATAAAATTGATTTCTTCCCGCAAGTAAATTTTTCAGTTAATGACGAGTCAAAATGAGTGAAGATACATTTTCAAACAAACGTGGTCGGTTACACTTTAAAGATATTAACGGAACTAAAAGCGTAATTATTGCATTTACTTGTAGAAAGCTCGACGTTTCGACCAAGTTACAACCGTGGTTACGCACGAACTGTAACTTGGTCGAAACGTCGAGCTTTCTACAACTAAGTGCAATAATTACGCGTTTAGTCCCGTTAATATCCTTAGAGTGAAGATAAGGTCTATGAATGATATATGAGTCATCATTACTATGTTTATTGAAGTACTTACGATCTATAATAGAGCTATCTTAAAACTGGTTTGGGTCACTTTCCTAACCAACCGCCCCTACAATTAGTAACAATATCTATACACAAACACATTCTTAAATTCTAGAGGGAATTCAAGCGTTGTAATTATCATTTATTAGTCGTTATAGCATTGTTGATCCATTTTAGATGCGCCCTTTGTTACACTAGAAGGGGAGTAAGATTGGCGTACCGCTATAATATACATGCGGGTACGTCGCCGTTTTTATTGTGTGACGGTTGGCGCTCATTCATAATAATTACCATATTGATTTCGCCTCGATAAGCAACAAGTCACTTTGAATTTTAAATACTTTTAAAAGATTTTTTTAAAGGTTACGGCCTTTTATAATCGTGAAAATATGCAATAATATCTTCGATAATTATCAACAGAATAAGATAATTTATAAGGAAATGAGATAAAAAGGAAGCTACTTTTAGGCAAGTATCAGTAGTGATTTATTTGTCATGACATTTTCATAAGACACGCCTTATGCGTGTATTTCTTATAGTATTTTCGGTGTGGTTGTTGTATATTAATAAATATGTAATTTGATTGGGTAATTAATCGATCAATGTAGGCAAAGTAATGTTACACTACCGGGCACTACCTCGTTAGTTAGTTAGCAGGGTATACCACGCGCAGGTTAGATTGGCTTGGATTCTTGTAGTTATTAGCTGCAACTCCTTATGTCTCTGATTTAACTGATTGGATAATTAAAATATATATCCTCACGTCCGTCCACGTCCCCGAAGTGGAAAAGGTGAAACTAATCCTCACCAGTGCCGCCAGTGTGTACAAGCCGATGATGTTAAGTCCCATGAAGTAACAGGTACCTATACCAGGTATATATTCCAATCCCGGGCTGAAAAAAGTTTTAGACAAAATCCGAATTTTATATTCAGAAAATCTAAAAAAGCTCATTAAATCTTTTTTTCATATACTCGATCTTTGAATTGAATACTCGACCTCGTGCGTCTTATAGGTACCAACAAAGATACCGCTACACCAACAAACAGTTCTTCTTATTATGTATTATATGTATTTAATAACAACAGTCCAAAAGCAAGATGATGAGGTTATATGCCACATTAATATTATTTTATCAGCTCACACCCGCAGGCGAAACATTTTTTTTTCTTGAAATACGCAGGTTTTTTTAAATGCATCAAATAAAATATGTAACATATTTAATTAATAAAATTAACTATGTTAATAAAAATGACTTTACATAATTATCATTGCTGTACCTAGATTAGGATTTTTTGCCCCGACCCACGCTAAATTATATATGTAATTACAACTATATTTCAACCTGTTTACAATATTAAAATACATATTTATATCAAATATAATTAAGTACATATATATACAAACTGACCATATAGAATTTTGACTACCGAGCGACCACTTGGTCGCTCGGTAGTCAAAATTCTACCATATTTCATTCAAATTTTCAGTTTGAACGTTTTTTAAAGATTTATATGTATATCAAACACATGGTAATGTATGTAATGTGTATTTAATGTATTATATAAGCATTATAATAAGATAAAGTCATTCTGCATTCCATCTCCATAATAACTTTACCTGTGCCAAATTTCATACTCGCGAAATCTGGCCGCGAAATTTTCGTAAAAAAGGAGTTCAAAGTTATTTGCTTCACCTATTAATATTATGATACTCACGTCTAGCCAACAATGTCAAGTTCCATTATTGTGACAAGCGGTATGCCCAAAGCCAAATCGGACGCAAACTAATTCTCGAATAAAGAAAATGCCCGCACAGGGAATCGGTCCTGGGACTTGCGTTGTTGTATAACATTTAAAGTTATTTAACAACGCAACTCCCATACTCACTGAACCACAGAGACGATAAATATTTATAAATCAATAAGGATAAAGTCCCTTCACTAGATCATAAAACAGATTTGAACAACAAAAATGTGTTTTCTCCGTCTTCTATGTTTTCTTTTTCGTTATAAATAGCAAGGCGAAACTGGCATGAAAATGTTAAGTACACACATATTTTAAAAATAACCCATTTTATCTTTTAATGAAATGCTTTTTTTATATTATTGGAAAGCAAACGAGCAGAAGTATCTCCTGATGGTAAGAGATAACCGTCGCCTATATACTCGTATATCAAAGGTATACTATAAATACCAAATAGTAACGTAACCCTATCCTAAACATATCTTTCCTATCCCAATTAATTTGCTTCCTACCATAGTTTGTACCTTTCTGCCCTCCTTGCTTTTCATCTCTCATCATTCTCTCATGGAATAGTTATGGCTCGTCAAATCGGCATTTCTTCGGGGCGAATTCGTGGGCTCTTATGAGACATATAGCGTAAATATATGTATATAATATACACTAAATTTATTAAAGATAGCATTTAACGTTTTGAATTTAATGGCAATATTTCTTTTATTTATCCAAAAAAAAACAAAAACATCAAAAAAAAACTTACCCGGCAACTAGGTAGGTCAGTTAGGAACTACCTGGTAACCGGAATAATCGCGTAGCAGACATATCAAAACACACTCCAGTTAAGAATCTCTCTTGGGAAGCCGATAAAAATATGTACATAGAATTTCACATTAGTGTCAGCAAGGGTTGCGTGCGAAAACGTAGTTTGTAAATTAGGCATATGTTAAATTGGACACTTTTACCGAATAAAGGCTACCCTAAACACGAGTGCAATCTGTGTGAAGGGCAAAACATGCGGGTCTTCATACCATCCACTTTTTTTAATTACACCATTAAAAGTGAGCAAATTTGAGACTTATATTATTGTGATAAGTCACAAAATCAAATGTATGTTTGATTTTCGCAATCGGCTATAACTGGTGAATCAAAACAGGGAAGATTGATGTCATGGGAATCCGGCTTGGGACTCGATAGCATGTCCTACTAATAATAAAATATTGGTTCGTTAATTAGGTATTGGTTAGGTTTCTGTAATAGAGTTTATATTATCTCATGTCCGTTTTTACATCTTTTTAGGAAAGCAAGCAAGCAGACGGATCTCCTGATGGTAAGAGATAACCGTCTATATACACCAAAGGTTTTAATGGTGCGTTGCCAACCTTGAGTATTCGATGATAAGACTCTAGTGAAAGTGTACCGGCTATTTTACTCTCCGAACCAAAACACGACTGCGGAAAGCACTGACATTATTGCGGCAGGAATAAGTCACTATGTTAGTGACTTAAAAACCTTAAGAAAACATTTACCTTAACCCTAAACATATTCAAAATAAATCATGTCTTTAGCCCTTATTTTAAATGATAATATTTAAAATTGAGGAGGGGAGATATTGAAATTATATTACACTTAGTTCAAATATTAAATTATATCTAGCAAAAACCTTCGAAATGTTCAAACACTGACAGGATTAATTGCTCGTTCTACTAGATCTGTTTCAAATTAATCATTATTTGATATTATTTTGTGCTTCTTTAGCTATTAAGACTTAAGAGGATGAAGATCAAAAATAGCTGAAGTTGAGCCATTCCTTTGGTTCAACGCCCGTTAAATCTGGAGTGACAAAAGAGGTGAAACAAGATTTCTCAAAACATGCTCAAGAAAAATTAAGAATACGAATGTAACAAAACATATATGAATATAATATTATAAAATTTATCAACTTTTATTAGCCCAAGCCTGGTCTATGGTATTTTAATAAAAAATACAGAGAGAAAATTCTTCAGTTCTACCTTCCTTCCTATAATCCATTGTAAGTTGACTAACTACTCAGTAATTTAACTAATGACGTACAGATGAAAGAAAACCGTTGAAATTATATCATAAAATTTCCGTTAACGTTAATTTAATATTAATAGCCGGCAACTCTTGCACTAATTTTACATAACACTTAGAAAGCTTATTATCGCTCTATAAAACCTTTACAATGTAGGTTAATTATTGACAGATTGTGTACGAGAGTTATGTCACTACCGCTGTTAGGGTTCCTTTAAAATGAATTCTGATAAATAAATGACCAATGTATATACACTACACACTATAATACTACTACACTATAATGTGTAGTAATGCAATACATATGTTTATTTTAACAAGCTGCCAGACCCAGCTTCGCATGCGTGTAAGCATGATGACAAAAAATATTTAAAAACGTTTACCTAAATTCCGACCACGAAAAAAAAATATAAAGTATTATAATTGTATTTTTTTAAACTAGAACCCTAAAAACCAATGTCACTAATAACCTGACAAAACCAGTGACATTGATATACGCAATGTACCGCGTATTTTTGAAATATATTCTTTTATTTTAGTCACTATAGTCATGACTACTTTGTGAAACCAAACATCCAAGTCATTTTATCCGTGCTTGTCAATGACAAGACAACGGTAATGTACAGGTTTAAAGCGGGTTCACTTGGGCAAGAGACAAAAATCCAGTCTCTAGATTCGCAATGCATCGTTATTACATTTTGTATATATAGGCAACGGTTGTCTGTTACCATCAGGAGATCCATCTGTAGTTTGCATTAATATACGATATAAAAACACTAATATTACAAATGTCAACGTTTTAAATATTAACACGTCCATTATCCCCGAAGGGGTAGACAGGGGTGAAACTATTACACACCAGCGGCGCTAGTGTCCTACAACTAACGGTGCCTAGCCGATGATAAGTAAAATAAAAGTAGATGTTAAAATTACATTTTTCAATTTGTTTTTTCTACGTCGCAAACAATCCAAGTGGGTTTAACAAAGATAAATTACGAGCCTAAAGTAACATAGACTATATTTTGCACAGATTATATGCTATTGAAACTTGAAAATTATTGTCGCGGCGAGTCTTAGTGACACAAAATGGTAAAATGAAATGTTATTTAAAATGTATTTTTATGTTCTAGTACATAAAATGTACGGAACTCGAACTCACACGATGTATTTTTTATCTTTTGCAAGTAGGTAACTAGGACATTTGATGTAAAATGGTCACTGTCACTTGTGAATTTTTTGTGCATATAATTTCGTCGTTAGCTTAAAAACAATCGTTTCCTGTATATTCTTATCGGGGCTACATCTTTTTGTTTTATTATTTATATAATTATGCACTAATCTTGCAGCGCATTCAAGGACTTTCTAAATCTAACTTCTCCTTAAAATGTGGTCTTAGCAGCACCTCGTGAATCTTATACCGACAACTGTACCTCCATGCCAACGAAAAAGACAGCTAAAATTATGATAGTACCATCTAATATATAAAATTCTAGTGTCGCGGTGTTTGTTAAGAAACTCCTCACAAACTTGACCGATTCTTATGAAATGTTTGTGGATATAGGGTAGGTCTGAGAATACGTCAACATCTATTTTTTATACCCCTAAATGTTAAGGTTGATCCACCCTAATTTGTATATGGCGAAACAGCGTTTACGTGGTCAGCTAGTAAATAAATATTTGTCTGTTTGTGTATCAGTCAGGGCAAAACGGCTTCATGCATTCAAAGATGAATACAAAAATGAAACAAAAGATGCTGTTTATTCTGATACATCCTCGTTTGACAATCTTGATACGATATTTATGATGGCGCTTACGTTGTTTTAGACATTATGTCGTACGCTGATTTTATACGAAAAAGAACACTAGAAAATTCTCATTGGTGATAAATTAACCGGACACAATTCTACTAATGCATATATTATAATTATTATTTTTTATCGTAAGCTATTAGTGAAACTTCATTGTTGGTTCAGCGAATTACGTACAGTACTGTTACACATTGTTTATTTCGGATTCAACCGGTTTCGCTTTTCATTGTCTTTGTTATGCAATAATAAGCCATTTGTTTTCTTCTCTAATGACGGTACATTTTTGCCACAAACTATTCTTTACTTTTCATCGTTATGCTTACTTATATTTGAAGATAGAAATTCAGATATTTCGGGGAAATTGTACATATTTGTACCTGTCTGTATTGGTACAACCCTAATATGCACAAGTATATGAAGTTGCTAATATCATCACAGCCATTATCCCTGAAGGGGTAAACAGAGGTGTAACTAGTACACACCTGCGGCTATAGTCGTACTAGTTTACACATGATTAGCCGATGATATTAAGTATGATCATCTGACAGATGGCAAACCTGTCACCATACTGGGCACATATTCAAGCCCCGGCTATTTTTAGAAAAATCTGAAAAAACTATTATACCATTTAGGACCTCATTTACCTTAGACCAACACTGGTGCTGCTGTGTCAACGAGGCGACATATTCAAAATCAAAATCATTTATTCCTTTATGGATATTTTCCAAAAGAATTTATTTACATATATAAGGCTAATTCTGTGAAGAAGACACTGGCAAAAATTCTTATAGTAGTTTCTTTTTTTATAGATTTTTTTGCTACTTAGATCATGTTTCATTTAATAAAATGTATAAGGGACCACGTCCTATACATTTTATTAAACTTCAAAAAGGAGACTGTATATGTATATACGTATTTGTTTGTATATTATTTCGCTAATTATGAACCGTTTTTTATGACTTTTTTTGTTAGGTAGGTCATGTTTCAGAGCCCATATTAAATTTTATGGAAGTCAACTTTTATTTTGATGCATAAAAATAATTATCTTATGTAAACGAGTTTAGAGCTGTCAATCGTTAAAAAATATTAATTAATTTAATGATATTAAATAATTGTTTTGCGACCACGGCAATAATCACTAGTTGAAACATGTCAGATGGTTGGATGGATGGCTAGTAATCATACTATACTGACACAATATGTTCATGGGTTTAGGATTTCTCTCAGTTAGGATGACGGGGACTGGGCAATTATATATCGCTCGTATTTCGGATTAAATCGAATTAGACCACGCAGCAGAACAACATATTTCCCTGTGTTGATTATTTATTTTGAATTTTTAAACGGATCCGGGAGTAATTCTTTGAAATATATCATCGTGTTCGAATTTCGCGTCGGTTTAATTTTGGTCTCATATTCTCTTCGATCTTCGACAATCTTCTTCAGAAGTCTTAGGTGCAGTAAATAATCCTAATAATCAAAAATAAGCAGCACATTGTAAACGCCAGAATACATATGTATACAAACCTCTGAACACACACACGTACAAAACTTCACACGTGTAGGGAGATAGAGTCACGGAATTAACCAACTTTGTAGAGCATCTACAGCTTGGCTTATAGCGTTCGTTAACGTACATTACGAAAACAAAAATAATTCACCAAATTGGCTCACAGAGTGATAGCTCTCGTCGTCTCTCGTCGCCTTCACATAAATTTCAATGAAAACATTGAGAAGGTAAAGCAAATAAGACCTCTAATATTAAAAAAAAACGTTAAAAAGTAGTATTTTTAATTTGAATTCGTAATTCCACGCCCACCAAGTTCCGGGATCATACACATTTAATTCCCATCCTCAGCTTAAATGCCCTTCAAACTCAAAAGTTTTATTATTATTTATGGTTTTTTAAGAATAATATGAAATGGCAATTAAAGGGGGTGTCATTCGTAACTGTTATCCAACGGTCATGAACTCACCCTCGGGAATAAAGGTTAACGTATTCACTTATCAACAGTTAACTTGGGGTGGGTTTGAACGGTTCATATTCACAATTATTAGGTACATTGTGAATTAGTTCTTCTTTATTTGATAAATGCGGGTTATTGAAACCCTCCTGAAAATGTCAGACTTGAGAAAGGAATGCTGAGGTTGCCCATTCTGTAATGTTGAAGGGATGAACAAACATGATTAAGAATGGAAATTTATGAAGATAAAGAGAAAGAAATAAAAGTCAAAATTTAAGAACTTTTAACACTCAAACTTGGCATCACTCGGCTCTGAAAATGAGCTAAAGTGAGAAAAACCAACATATATGACAATGGAGAAATTGAATTCAGCAAAAATGAATGTAAGGCAAAGAGAATGCCGTATTTGTCATCTTTTGCGAATATGAGACCCACCAATATGTAATTAATTTTGACACTTAAACCGACAGAATAAGATGAAAATAATAATCATTCGTATACATTAAAACCAAAACCGACTTCCATACAAGCGTGGCCAGACACCATTCTTCCTATCGACCAATCGGCATGACGCTACGGATAGGATCAGCGTCATGCCGATTGGACAATAGTAAGGATGGTGTATGGCCACCTAAGACGTATTATTAGAGATACCTCAAAGATCATTTTGTCAGTTCTCGCTGAAATTCAAATGGGACGAGTACCAGCTTTCGAAAATAAACAAAACAAAATCGATACTCCCAGTATAAAGTAGTATCTTTCAATCATTCAAATCAAATTCAATTCCATTATTTTGTCCGGAAATAATTTGGGATGGAAAATTTAAGAAATGTTTCCACGAATAAAATGAAATAAAAAATTATATCAGCGAAGGCGAATCTGTGTGCAAAATCTCTTTAAGTAAAGAGATGTGTTCATTTATAAAAATGTTGTATTTACTGTTTGAATAAATTGTTGTTTAACGAATATTAATGGCGACCATGTCTTGCGCATTTATTTTAATAAATTGTTGGTATAACAAGGGGTCACGTTTATTTTTATCGCGCAGGTTTTAACAAAAGATGTGTCCTAATTTAAAGGCAGGTGCCATGTAGTAAGAAGGTCAGTTACCTAAACTAAATTATATTAAGTATTAATATATTTTCCAAAAATATTGTATTCTA
>DVZW01000253.1:0-11550 GCA_018237805.1 Mesosemia grandis
AATACGTTTTGAACAATAAATCGTTTTCCAAATTGATTCATAGTGAATTGGTTTATTTCTTTTATTTATTTAATTGTAACTATTTAAAATTTCAATCTTTAATCGTAATTCAATAAAAAATATTCTGGCATTCTATTTCTGAATATTTATTATAATTTATTATAGTTTTAATAAATATTCAATTAATAATAATTCAAATAGTTCCATTTATATTTAAAACAGTGGACAAAATTGGAAGCAAATCTATGTATTTATAGTCATATTCACTTCGAGAAGCATTCATAAGAAAATTAGCTATTGCGAGATGTACTCGTATATCCGTAATATTAAGCAATTACTTTGCTCTTACCCCAAAGTATATGACTATAAAACACGCTCGGGAAAGAAAAATGTGTTGTTATATTTTACAACTTGTTGATGCCCGCAGCTTGGTATGAGTTATTTATTATATTAGCAATAAAATAAGCAAAAACCTATCCCAGAATGCTCTGTGCTTATAAAAATCGTAGTCAGTGCCTTAAAACATTTATTATCTGATAGAAATGAAAATATCACCTTTTTTTTTATATAAGGATGTATAAGTAAGAAGTAAATATAGAAATAAATATCATGACACCCATTATACCGGAACGGGTAAGCAGAAGTGAAACTAGTATACACCAGCGCCATTTATGTGTACCAGTGTCATCTCTGTCTACCCCCTCGGGGATAATGGACGTGAAAATATTTATTTATAAAATTAGTAAGAAGTAAGAAGTATGATATTGAACTTGGCTCTTATTTCACATTCATGTTTTTGATGGGATTGAAAGTTAAACCAATCGACATCATCGTGACATCTAGGCGGTAGAGTTGAGCGTTGATACCCGGATTGGTCTATCTTACTTATTTCTGATACAATAACGTTTGTACTTGCTACCGCCATGTTCCGGTTAAAATAAAATATCATATTTGACCTCTACAGTACCCTCCAAACCGGAACATGACAATGACAAAATGAATAATGTTGCATATTTGTAATTATACATTAAGTTTAAATTATAGTTCATGCTAAATGTCTAGATTGTCTCTATTTAATTAGGTTCTATAATATATTAACAATGGCAACACTGACCATATTACATATAAAATATAACATCTGGCAATGACAGATGGGAATCTGTCATTAAAAGAAACTTCCGAGTCGTTGAACATATATTAGAATTCAAATCCACAACCGCCCGCTCCAGAACGTATTTTATAATTTACTATTGTAATTAATGTGAGAACCAGTCATAAAGCATCAGTACAATGTTATAATCAAATACGTATACTTATTATTTAAAGATAAAGCCGGACAACTAGTAAAGCCTTCAAATACTAAACAGTATGGTATTCCTTTTCAAAATTGATTAATATTTTTTTTATGAACAACTTATTCCATTTTTAAAAAAATATTAAAGTTGGTCTAAGTACTCTGTAAAAAGTTATGCGTGGTTTAATATATAAAAAATTATGCGGTGATAAGGCAATTTCTGATCCATACTTTAAAACGAGCTCTTGCTGAACAATTCTGATGGATAGGTTGTGTCTGTGTAAGTAAATGAGACTCTCCAGGACTTTAACATATACAACATATTGGGTCCCGTCCCTGTTTGATGTACTTCTTAAAGTTGTTCGTCAAGACCAAAGTGGTCATGACCACCTAATTTTGCGCTGCACAGACAGAAGCCTCGGTTTACCCAAAGAGGTCACCGAATCGCAGCTAGTACACAGAAGATAGGAGTCTACATGAGACTTATGAAGAGTTTTGTATTTATAATTATTATTATTATATCAAGTCTCCCTTGCGGCGTAAGCTAAGAGAATCGAGCGCCAAACATTTCGATTCAAACAATCTTTACGCTTTCTCAATTCATGCACTTTAAAGTTGAGTAAAGTTATTAAAAAAACTTTTAAATCTCGAGTTATGTCGATATTATTAAATAGATATAGTATCGACACAATGTCACATCACTAATCTTTTATTAGTTTAACCAAAGAACATTTATTTCGTTCAAAAACATCTTTCTTTACATTTAATAACAAGACCGAGATCATTTAAACAAGCTCATTTAGACGTAACTTAATATAGTCCTATTAATCCGGGTTCCCCTTCTCATAATCCACTGGAAGGACGAGCGAGGACAATGAAGATGGATAGTTAGGGTGACTTGTGGCATCAATCATGTCGTAGAAGCTTTTCTTTGTCACTGAGTCCCTGTCTTTAAGATTTACCACGGCAGAACAGTCATAAATATGTCTACTGCTAATCTAATTACATTTCTTTTGTTCTACGGAATTTCATGAGATTATACATGTGTAATATTAAATGCTTAGAATAATTAAATTACGTTACCGATTACATTGAAATGATATGAACATTGAATGGGATAATTTAAATAAGCAGGTATAATCTCTGTACTTTTAATATTATGTATGTTAAATTATATATTCTTTGTGTTGGTTCAGGTTTCGTGTGTAGAATAGGTCAACAGCTTTTCTGTGATGGTCATAAAAGGCGAGCGAAGGTTTTCCCAAGTTACTAACGTCGTGACTACTGGGTGGTAGTTCTGCAATGACTCGCCCGAAATGGTATCACCGCCTTATACATTTCTGCCGGAAAAATGCCAGTGATTTCCATTAATGTGTTCCGGTTTGGAGGGTAATGTAGACGGTACACTTACGGAAGATTTTTATCATCCCAGACTCAGGTTGGCAAAGCTCCATTAACACCATTGGTTCATATATGCGACGTTTGTCTCTTACCTTTGTTTCTTTACGAATTTCTCAGCGTCAATTAAATTTTGGACAATAGAGGTAAAGGATTCCAATATCTAACAAAAGTGTCTCTGAAATATGTTGAAATTGTGATACCGGTGATTAATGAATTGAAGTTTACATACTCTCCGTATGTAAACTGCAATTCATTAAAACATCATACTTCACATTATACACTCCGGCACACCAGTGCCATTTTAGTGGCTTTAGTTAATAATACTATTTTATGGATACTTTAAGGCCAAACAACCGTAACAGATTGGGTCCCTTCCTCTCCTATCCATAGTTTACATAAACAAAAAAGCATCCAAAACACTAGACGATATTCATGCAAGTCACGTGATGACTTGACGTCGCCAAATTCATTTTTTTTTTATATTACTTATGTATATTCATATTGTAAAGTCATAACCAAAAAATCTAATGTGAAAACTTAGCTGTAAAAAATGCATTTAAATGGTAAACTGTGCCCTAATTTACAAACACGTGAGTTAAGACAGCGGATTTGTAAATAGGAAAAGTGTTCTCCTAATCGCCGAAAGCCGAGATTTATATTGGCAAAATCATTTCGGCGGGAATGCCTTCGTCTTTATTGTCCAACTTTTTCATCCGTTAATGTCACTAGTAAAGTGCAACTCAAGATCATAAAGGGACATAAGTATAGAGTGTGCCCTGGCTGCAATATATCAACTTGAATTTGGATGACAATAAAGGGCGATTTTAAAAGGACAATAACAGTCGGTCGCTTCTCTTCAAACTGTTGTTTGTTAATATTACGCGATTATATAAGAACTAATAATACGCTGTTGTTTAAGAGGCCTGAGACTTTACCCCGTCCCCAATTCACGGCAAGCACTTATTAATTCAGTTGAATTCCCACCAGAAAACCACGCTATGTAACACGCGATTTGTCTTTTTTTAGATTGACGCTTCGCTTTTGTTGCAAAATTGTGAAACAAAATTATTAGTTATTTCGGTCAATGCTAAAAGTTAAGATCGTTCCTATTAAATTAATTAATATAGCTGACAAAGATGATTGATAATCTGTTATCTGAATTCTGAATCCATATCGAATGTTCAATCACCCAATGCTCGCTGTTATTGTAAATTAGATATACCTACTTAAAGAATAATGGAACAAGTCGGTAAAGTTTAAATACTAAATTAAACACAGACAATATATCGAATAATGAAAGACCCAAAATTAATAGTATAATAGAAATAAGATTACATAATAGCTACGTTTATTTGCTTACATGAATTAAATGCATCTAGAGTCTGGACTCTGGACTCACATTGTCCCATAAAGCGGTAAGCAGAGTACAGGTTTCCGGGTTTCACTAATTAATATCGTAAAAACCAGACGGAAGCGAGCCCATCATATTTCAAGCAATATTCCTCTTAGCACCGAAGCGAAACTTGAAGCGTGAAATCTGAAATTTGGACGGAAACCTCGGTGGGCAAATCCGACTCGCACTTGACCAGTTTTTTTTTAAATAAAAATACATCCGAAGTGAATCTTCTAACGAAAAAGTAGATCTCTCCTCGTGAGAGTACAATGTTTATATTAACAGAGTAAATAGAAGTAGGATACTTAAACAGTACAAAAAAGTAGTATTCTAGAACCCACCCCGGGTTCTATAAGATACAAAAGCAGACTCCTGAAGTTAAGAAAAAAAAACCCTTAAACACCAATAGTTCGCGTTCAGCGTTATGAACCCCGGTCTTTCTTTCTCGGATGACGGGAATTCAGAACGCTGCAACTCATCTTTATACTCCTTTTTTGTATTGTTAAGGAAAATAAGCAATCTTTTGAAAACCGTCGCGTATAATCAGCGTTTTATCCGGGTATTTCTTTCTCGGATGACGGGAGTTCAGAACGCTGCCACACATCTTCATGCGACTTTTTTGTATTATTATTGAAGATTAGCAGACTCCTGAAGTTAAGAGAAAGCCGTCGGTATAAGCACTAACAGTCAGCGTTCTTAACTTTCATTCCCGAAAGACGGGAGTTTAGATCACTGCTACACATCTTCATACTACTTTTTTGTATTGTTAAGCAAAATGAGCAGACTCCTGAATTAAGAGAAACAGTAAAGGTCAGATTTATCAACTCCGGTCTTAATCCTCGGAAGACGGGAGTATAAAAGTTTAGAGAACTGCTACACATCTTCTGAATAACAGTGATTGTTACTCATTTGAACGGAATATTAACGATGCCAATATTACATCGATCGTACGCCGTAAGATTGAATTATCAAATTAATTAAAAATTGCGTTCAAATAATATATAATCTTAGAACTATGCGACGTTTTAAGTTTAAAATCATAAGTAATTCTTAGGATTTTACAATCCTCACAGAATAATGAGAGTTGGTAACTGTGCAAAAATATCATCACGCCCATTAACCCTAAAAGGATAGGCAGAGGTGAAACTAGTACACACCAGCGCGTGATCACTAATATTACTCATCATTAAGCGCCGTGTTGTTACAGGTGGCAAGGTGCCATATCGGGCACATTTTTCAAAACCGGTGAGAGACATTTTTACACCAAATCCGAATTTTTATTCAAAAAATCTGAAAATTTCCTTAAACCATTTTGTTATGCTCGACCTGGGAATCGAACCGAGGACTTCGCGCATCTTATACCGACACGTTACTAATAAAATTATCAATACGTAACATATATTCTACCCATAATTTTCCAACCAAAATCAAAACTAGTAAAAGGTTAAAAATAACAAACATTGATTTCAAATTATTTATTTTTCTAATTTAAAAGTACTTAACTTATCCTAACTTCTATATCGAATCTATCACTCATTTCCATAACTTATAAAACACCACAAACACAATCAACCTTAACTACGACATAATTGTACATATAAAAATAACTCAAGGTAATATTAGCTTAAAACCCGCAATATATTTTTTATCAATTATTGACGTCAACATTCCAAATGCCAAAAGTTATAAATATAAATTCTACAAATGTTAGACATATTGGAGAATTTGTGCGGTAAATGTGATTTTTAAATCCTCGAGAAAGTATTTGCATTTGTCTATTACCATGACTACTATTTACCTAACACTTCCTAATTTGTTCCTGTTGGCTTTCTTATCTTCTAGTAAGTTAATAACGCCCAAATGGTTCACTACACTTTGTCTGGATTATCGCGAGAAAAAGTTCGGACCACAGAACAGTGACAAAATAGATGTAGCCTGTGTCCGTTTGTCTTACATCACCTAATACACGCAGCCTCTTGAATATTCATATATTTAATTAAACTCTTACTGTTTTAAGTTAAAGTTCAAATTCATTTGTACTATTACGTTCTTTATTCGATTTTATGTATTCGAAGCATGGTGATTCAACAGCTGTTCCCATACTATTACTATGTATGTCACTTCTATAGCTTTTAATAATTGTTTTCTATAGTTTTTAATGTTCTGTGGTTCGGACCAAATCCCTGTGATGAATATACGAAAATAGATATATGTTTTCTTAAACTATGACATCAAAAATATCTCAGCAATGTTTTACGCAGCAATCCAATTCAACTTCCAATTCCACAGTTGTTTGCTTTCCCTCTAATAGGACAGAAGAATTGAAGATGAGGAATGAGAAAATTCTAAGTCGAAAGAATATGAAATTTATAGAGCCATTGAAGTTCAAACGAAATGCAACCAATATCCGACTAAAGAGGTGAATAGAACGTAACGTTTGAGAAAATTGTATCTGGAAACCAGGTGAATATGTAGGTAAAAGATGGTTAAAGAAGGGAAATAAAAATAGATGGTTGTTCTAACTCATTGATCCAAAGCGTACTTCGATCAACAATACCATAGATAACGCCTCGCGTACTAAAACAATATTCAAATAGGGCATCGACGATAATAATATGTCTTGTCTGAATAAAATGAAGCGCAGTATTAATTACATTGACCAGCACTTACGATCTTATGAAATAAATTCATAAAGCGATAAAAAATTTAAATCATGCTTTCCAAATTCGACATTCAAACACATATGCAATAAGCAGAGGACTTAGCTAACACAAATTTGAATTGACAATTTCTTTATTTACTTTTACACTCTAGATTAGTATGCCACGCGCCAACATTGGCCAATATTTAATCATGGGTTGACTTTATTGTTTCATTTAAACAATTAAAACATTTGAGTCACGTAAATTTGATATTCCGCCCATAACATTTGCATTTCGATAGTTATTTTTAGTTTTTAAATACACAGACACTGCTTGCTACGGCAACATGGTTGTTGCCGCAGTCGACAGTGAACTAAACCAAAATAACGCCCCACTTTGAAGTGAGGCGCTATTGACTGCACCGTTTCTGAAAGTCAAACAGGTAACAAGTAGTATTGTTAATCGATGAAAGCGTAACTCATTCATTTAAATACAAACTTTATAATTAATTTCCTGTTGATTTTTAAGCAGATATATTTTTTATGATCTAACGTCCTTACCCATAAGATCTCTTTTAACACTTTATACCAAAAAATCACAGCTTCAATTAAGATAGAACGGCCATCGTCTGTCAAACAAATGAATCACGTGACCGCAAGTGAAGACATGTCACGACGCTCCGTCTAGCAAATCGCCAACGGTAAAACGGCACTGTACTAAGAGCGCAAGCGGACTAAGCGAGTGTTGTGTGATGACGTCACACCGTCACCCGCATCAAGTACGAGCCCGCGTCGCCCGATTACTTCTAAATCGGAAACTAATTGATGTCTCGAAATAATTCTTCTTATTTTGACTGAAAATATGGAGAGCTTATATTCAAAATTAGTTAACATTCTTCATTCCATAGTTATCTGGTGTAAATACTTTTTTTCAGCCATCAAAGAACTTAACATCCCTGAACCTATACAAATTATCACCTGATTTTCACGATGACGAAACATAGACAAAACATTGCCTTTCCCATGCATAACATATGAACACTATTTATATATAGCTACCAAATATTCTGTGAGCATTTTTGGAGTTGCTGCAAGTGTCATATGGAGATATTTAATTTATTGAGTGTAGTGAGTAATGACACTAAGAGATTCTTATTACGTTTACCGCCCATTAATACTTGAAGTTCTAATATAACGAATACATTGAAAAAGCCTCATTTTCAACATAGATCAAATAAAACAGAAAAGGCGCAGTTTTTAATTTTGCCTTTACAGATAACATACAACAGACCCAATGATACAGAATCAAATATTTTTTTAGAAACAATATTAAACAAAAGATTTTTAACAACAATATCAAGATTCTAACAACAATGTCACACATTAATCAAGATTATTAGCAACAATGTTGTACAAGTAAGATTTTTAACAACAATGTTGTATATCGTCGGTCTAATCATCAGAATGCGTAAGTCCAAAAAAATCGAAGATTTACTTTTGATGCCTTCTGATGTAGTATCGTGTAACCTTCCTGTTACGATAATGCTTATTTCATTCCAAATTAAATTCGAAAGCTACTTTTATACTAAATTTAAACAATACTCAAAAAATATTTCTCAATATAACAATAATAATCATGTTTTCCTTCCTCCTGTAAAATTCACCTAAAACGGGTTACGCATTTTGATAATTAGACCGATAAATCCGACCGATAATAAAATCAGAATATAATCATTAATTTGGCAGTCAGATCAGTAACACAATATTTAATCTAGCATACTAAGGATAACGCATTATAGATATACATGCGTCTAACAGTTCAGTTTTTTCATGGTACTTGACATAAACAACCTTTGTGTACTGTCATTGTTAAATAATTTCTTAATAATATCGGGGCACGTGCCCGTCCAGTGTTTCTCAAATGTTATTCATATCGTATAAAACTTGGGCGACCGTTCTGGAAGCCTCAACGCTGCTAAGTGCGATGGATGCTAAATGTGACTCATATGAGCGTAGGAGCCTGCAAAAAATTAATATTTTGAAGTCAACATCGATAATAAGCCACCTTAAATAATAGATAGTAGCGTATTAGGGCCCATCCAGATTCCAAACGGTTTCGTCAGCACTTTGACACACGTTCTAGATGAACCCGATAGATGGCGCTATTTTTCAGGTTTAAAATAATTTACCTTAAATATCCGGTTTAAGACATTCGAATGTCTTAAACCGGATATGTAAGGTAGAAGATGTCGCTGTTTGAAAACTCGAGTTTACAAACAGCGACAACAAATTTTTAAATATTTAGATAATCAGACATTCGTATAAACAATATAAATATATGTCCATATCGCATCATTGTAATAATATTTATATTGCTTGTGTGATCTAGTGATTGTCTTTAATGTCTATAAAGAATAAAAATTCTATGACGCAACTTCCTAATTTTCGTTTGAGGGATTACTTACAAACTACAGATAGAAAATGTTAATCTTACTAATATAATAATTGCATAAGTTTTGTTTGGGTGGATGTATTCCTTATAATCAAATTAAAAGGCCAAACGCGTCTGGCTAAAATGCACTCAGATAGATTCTAATCGGGAACAGCACATAAGCTACTTTTCTTCCCTGTGAGATAGATTTTCTTCTAGAAAATCTAAATAGCGCGATTTAAAAATCAATATTCGCTGTAAAGCGCCATCTCTCGTGGGATTTATGAAAATACTTTTAATTACACAGCAGACTATGGGGCGCAACTACAGCTATATAATAAGCCATAGCGTAATTAACTGCAGGCCCATCGTATCATTAGGCTAAATTCAAGCGCAAAAAATAATATTTTTAAAATCTCTCAGTCTAATAATGGGATAATGATATATTCCTAAACTTAGCGTGGCTTCGGAGAAACTATTGAAAAAATATAACTCACCGCCTGCCAGTGTTGGAGTATATAACAATATTTCTCAATATCAAAGCAGCTGTGAGTCTTATGCTCTTCGTCACCGGTCCTTCGTTTTCATCCTGAAGAAATTTGAAATGATTACAATAATTATGATTTAAACATTCGAAAAATGTAATTCCTTGTACATATAAAAACGAACAGACACAATGCACACAGCTCTTATTTTAAATAAATTATCCTTATACGAGTCAGTAGTCTGAAAAAATACGCCCAAACTTGTCATAGCTTAGTAAACTTATCCAAAATTAAGAATTCCTGGTTACATATTTAGATAGCGAATCTTTTTACCAAACTTGTTTTTAGGGTGATCATAATTTATTCCTAAAAATAGCAAATTACAAATCTTTGTACATATAATCTATTAATAGATTCTTAGTTAGAGCGCAACATTTCAATCTTTTTATGAAGTTCAAAATAGAAAATTTTGACAGAAGGGAATATGTGAATAGAACTCCTTTGATAAGACCCACTGTATTGACCATGTAAACGCGTTTTAGCATTCTATAGATGAAGAAAAGGGAAAATCCTACAAAATGGTGTATATTAGTGATCGAATCCGATAATTTTCATTGATTGCGTATGTTATGCCTTATGTAAGTTATAGCGATTCACAATTTAATTATGTCAAGTGTCTTGTTAGAAATTTCATATTTTGTTGCCCACTTCTATAGTTTCTTGCTTATCTAAGCTATGCTTATCTAAGCTTATCGAGTTAACATGTATAAACATCTTAAGCTCACAAAAATGAATTACAATAGTACATATTAAATAATTATTGCTTTGGAATTTAATATATATACAGCTTTAAATAACTAATATCAAATTATAATTTTACTATCCTGAATGGGCACAAATATCCCAAAGGTCCATATAAAGTACATTAAGATCTACCATCATTTTATTGACCAAAACCAAAACCGACTTCTAGCGAAGTTTGAACATTTATACGGGACCACTCCTGACACACGACCACACGTAGGCCATGTAACAATAAAAGAATTGATCAAATAGGATCATTATTGGCGGAGTTATCGCGTAACATACACATAAATAAAAAACAGTTGAATTGAGTACCTCCTTATTGTCAAAGTCGGTTAAAAGAAGGTAATAAATATATACTTATGAGACTTAAAACATAAATACTTGTGAGACTGAAACTAAACTCATAACAAATTAGTGTTTCTATTCTATGGTTTGTGATTAAATTATTATCAAGCGATAAGCAAACATTTATGGGACATAACGAACAATAAAAATGTTATAAATAAGCGATACCTAATCGCGAACATGCACACCATGGCTTTGGTTGAAATATTATTAAAAAATCATGCGTTATAAACTCAATAAAGTCCACTTTTCTATAAAATGTTACCAAAATTACAATATAAAATTAGAGAAAATTCTATTGATTATTATTTAATGTTAAATGAAATAGGAACTACATTCCTCTCAACTGAAAATAATAGGTTCTAACGATATACCAAATTTTCATGATAGATATACACATTCATGAGTGTGTCGATCATGAAATTTTCTCAAAAGTTTATTTATAATAGGTACATAACAAAATATTCATGAGTGTATCGATCATGAAAATTTTTCAAAAGTGTATTTATAGTAGATTCATACAAAACGCTATATTTCTCGACTCGGTTTTAAGACAATAAAGATACAATATAAAAAATATTGTGCTCTATTTCTGTTGCATATTAATGAGATAAACAAATAAAATAGTAAATAAATATTTAAAAATACATTTAAAATTAACTGAGTGAATATAATCGCTGCAAACAATAAAATGGAATAGCAGACTGACTAATTGCGGCATACATTTAAAGGAGAAGCATAAGTACTCCTTTA
>DVZW01000254.1:0-11549 GCA_018237805.1 Mesosemia grandis
CGGTTATCTCGTACCATCAGGAGATCCGTCTGTAAAATATCCCACTTAAGCCCATGAAAGCCTCCAGAGACTTAAGACAGGCCTATCACATGAGACTCAATCATCGGCTAATAGTGGGTTTACTAGACACGTGTGTTTCAGTTTCACCTCTACCCCTACGGGGATAATGGCGGGACGATATTTATTTTCGCCAGCTGTGCTAGCGACTTCGTCTGTGTGGGATTTAACAAAAAAGTTGTATTGGAAAAATAGCCTAAGTTATTACATCGGCTATCTACCATTGAAAGTCCCGTCAAAATTGGTTTAACCGTTCCAGAGATTGGCCTAAACAAATTTTTATTTTATTATTATGGATATCTGAATAGGTAAAGAAAATTTCAAGCCAGTCGAGCCTGATAACGTGAATTGTAATGACACGTCAGACAGCGCTGATTTCGCTCGCCCGGGGACCACTAAACGGCGACAGTATTACTTCAAACGGGTACGTTGCATTTTTATATTTATCTTCCAATTTTTGACTCTATTAAAACATTTTAAAGACGGTTTTCCCCTGATTAAAAAAAACTATTGAACTTAGAAATATAGTAGAAATAGCCTGCGTAGAAATAGCCTGCGTAGTCATGCGTAGCCTCTATGACATTAATATCGTAACTTAAACTTATTGCTTTCATTTGAAGTTTTACTTTAACTCATACGTTCCTTTTCCGAATGTTTGTATTGGAATCAAACTTTATTGTTTTAAATTTAAGTTCAAATTCATTCACTCATACGTACTTTTTACGAATGTTTGTATTCGAATCAAACTTTATTGTTTTATAATTAAGTTCAAATTCATTCATTCGTTCTTTTTGCGAATGGTTGTATTCGAATCAAACTTTATTGCTTTAAGTTTAAGTACAAATTCATTCACTCATACGTTCTTTTCGCGAATGTATGTATTAAAATTAGATTTATCCACAGCGGTTCCCATACATATGCGTATGCTACTTCTAGAGTTTTAGTATTTATATTATAATTTCAAATAAATTTTTCATTGATCATCAAACCTCTTCCGTCCGTCAGCAAAATAAAATTAATAAACACTCATTCAGTAGTTAGGGAGTCAATAAACATATGTATGTCAGGGATCAGTTTGTATTTTTCACCTAATATTTTTCTCTCCTCGTTGGCATGGTAGTACCGGTGTCGGTATAAGAGGTTCCGGGTTCAATTCCCAGGTCAGGCAAAAAATTGTTAAATGTATTAATAGCACAATTCTACAACAAAATACCTACAGCTGTAAAAATGTATTCAATATAAAATTCTCTCAATATAATTACCAATTTTACGCACCTTAAAACAAATAATAATGCATTGAATGGGTACATATTTTAAATAATTTTGTAACGACGAATTTTTTTCATGTGGCTTTTTTTTAATTTATGTTCACATTTAAGTGACTTATGTCTTTTTGAGAATAAAATCTAAAACCATATTTCAGTTATTCTAAATAACAAATGCCCAGGGTTCGATATGAGCCCGATATGGTGACAGGCTTGCCACCTGTCACTTGAAGGGATGCCATCGGCTAATAGTGGGTGCACTAGTGACTCGTTAGTGTGTTATAATTTCACATCTGAATACCCTGTCAGTACTAACGGGCGTGATATTTATCTTATTTATTTATATTATAAAATACGTATCTATTAAAAATATATTTTCGATGATCTGTTTTTTTCTTTAAGAATCCTGAACAGTTTACATTTGTATGGTATATTTTCTATTACAGACTGCATGGGCTTTTACGGACTGTCATCCGACTATAGACTTTACGAATGAAGAAATAGAGGCCAATCCTATACCGACACCGGAGGATCTCTCTCGTAGTAAGTAAAATGTAATATAGTGTGCGTGCGTACGTGCGTGCGTGCATGCGATCGTGCGTGTATGTTCGCGCAATCTCACGGGGTCTTTGATTTTTAACCCCTGATGCAAAAAGAGGGATGTTATACGTTTGACGTCGATATCTATATGTGGCATCTTAGCTCTCAAACGGACGGATCTATTTAGAAGCGTTTTTTTTGGTCCTAAGAATTGCGGTGGTTTTTAGATGTTTAGTGGATTTCGACCCGGTAGTTTCTGAGATTAGCGCGTTCAACTTGTTAATACAGCTTTATAATATTTTTTACTATTAAAGTGTTGTTTTAAGTTTTTTATTTAATAATATTTTTTTTATACACTAAACGAAAAACCGTCTTCCATATAAATATATTATCAATGTAGCTAAATAGGGACGGGACGTATTATCAAAGAAGTCTAATAATTCAATAGAAGTTTTGGTCAAAATTTTTATTACAACTTCGAAGTATATATACTCGGTCCATTGGAAAAGAATTATCAAAATTGTACTCTATAAAATTTTAACGTCCCTTCTTCGTTCCCTTACTTCTGAGGATGGCGACCACTTATGAATACATTTTGATGTTCCATGTAGGCCGGTGCGTGGTATGGGCGCTTGCAGCACGGCTATGGTGCGCGCTGCCAGAGCGCTACAATACACGTGGGAGAAGACTGCACGCTCCCCAAGCCGCCCGTCAGGCGTTAGGACTATTGCTGGCACGACGAGAACCTCGCAGGTGGGTGGGTGGTAGAGCGAACTTTGACGATCTATTAATACTTCAAAATTATATGTGTCTGGTACACAGGTAAGAAGTGAAACTTTTTCATGACATATAATTTTACTATTTACACATTCACTGAAGTTGGGTAGATAAAATAAGATATATAAGATAACTTATATATATTTTGTATCCAATTACACAATCTGGCAGCGCCGGAATACGCGCGGCTATGGCTCGCTGCGTGATGTTAACTCGCGGCACCCGAGTTGTCTAGCCGGATATTTTAGCGCTATGAATTGTGTGTCACAGTACATTAATAACTACAGAAATAGCACACGTCTTAATTTGTATGGAAATCAGTGCGGATAAACTCAAAATACAACAAGAACAAAAATTCAAATAAAAACGAAATCGTACAAATATATTTGAATTTAAACTTATATACAATAAGGGTTTTATTATGAAAATTCCATGAGGGTGTGCGTAAGAGGCTCAACAAGGCCGTGCGCCTACGTGATACTAGTACCTTACTCCCCCGTTGTGCGCAGGGGTGAAGTTCGCGAGCATCTCGGAGCTGTCGCGGCACGTGAGCGCGGCCCCCCCGCGCGCCGCCGTCCCGCGACCGCCCTCCGCCTCGCCGCCGCCCGCCGGTAACTAAAGCTCCCAGACACCGACTCATGGCCCACAAAACTCGTACACCTAAGACACGGTCATGGCGATTTGGCGATATGCTCGTCACCTGTCACAATAACGGACGTAGTATCGTTGACTAAACGTGGATGCGATAGTTTGTATTGACTCGTCTCTATTATTGATACAAGTTAATATAAAATACTATTTTTTTTTTACAAACAAAATATTATACACAAAATAACTGACCCGGTAGACTTCGTACCTCCCGCCTCAGAATTAACAATGTTATCCAATTTGGTGACATACCGACAGCAGCGCCACCTACTGGGTTCAATTGTATTTTCAAACAATCCAGGAAAACTGAAATATACTTACAAAATTTCAAGGATATATGGTTGAAACAGGTATAGCTGTTTAGGAAGAGCTAGGTAACAAACTTATAATAGAATTGTATACAAAATTAATATATAAATATATATTTTTTTTTTATAGGCGTCGATGAACCTTCCGGCCCGCAATTGGTTACAAAACTGAAACGGAGGTTGCAGGTGAGTTTTATCAAAATAATATCCATGAAATATTATTTGCAGACTCACTCACTCACAGATATACTGATGGCAAGAAATAAACGTTGTCTTTAATAACTTTGTGTATTACTAACTTTAAGGCTGAGATGTAGTATCTTGCATAAGTTTCCACGTTTCCTTACACTCCAAATCAGAAAACGGCAACAACAAACTGACGGCATATGTAAGGCGCATAAGTATGGCGGCATGCACATGGAAGCCGTAATAAGTAAGGTGCCAATCCAGGCGAGTCGTAGAACTATTGTGAGCTGGATGACTATTGCTTGCCTTTTGCAAGCTGTTAGGCAACAGGCAAGCAAACGAATAGTTATTCATCACTCGAGACCTACGTCTTAGTCTCGAGTCGGTCTTGGTCATTAGATATAAAATACCAAAATGTAGAAATTCTATATTCACAGATCATGACATATAGAGTTGGTACGAAAGAAATTATCGGTGTAAAAATGAGAAAAGGCACGCTTCGCCGGTTAGAGCACGTGAAAAGAATGCCGCATGGACGACTGACGAAACATACAATGCGAAAGTAGAAAGAAACGGGTGTTTTTGGATCGTGATGTTTGGCGATCGGCACTTACCCAGCAAGAGGCCTGGCGTGATGATATAAAATCATCTTTTTCCTTGTGTCCAAACTATTCCATTTTTATCTTGTGGCCGCATCAGCGGTACAAATAATTACCCTTGTTGACTATGGTTAGAGCGGACACCTATTGCGTGGGGTGTAATAACGTTGAGTAAATATGGGCGCAGTTGGGCTGTTTCGCAGTACGCTATAATTACGAATTAGAAGGGTTATCATTGTCGATCGACACGGTCACAATCTCGGCGATATAAGAACATCGAACTCGTAATATAAATGCGAAAATAAAACTTGTAGGCCGTAAATAGGGGATAAAACTTGGTGTGAGACATCAATAATTTTTTATTATTATAAATTCCAATACTTCTGTCAAATTCGTCATCCCATTTTCAAAGACTGTATTAACCACTGAAAGCAACATCCGATAAACGAAAACTAGTAGGTAGGTAGGTGTTCATTTAAAAAAAATACACTCTTAATTTGACGTCTAAGTTTGTTTAATTAAAAATTTAATTTTCGAAGATTATAGTAGCTGTGTTAGGTTAGGTTAACTGAAATACAGAATATACAGTAAAGGGAAGCCTTTACTGTACTTTCTGTAGGCGAGAACTAACAGAGGCAGCAGCCAGCAAATCATAGAGGAAATGAACTGAGGAAGAGTTTAAATTGTAGTTAGTTACACAGACTAAATAAATCACGACAATTGAGACTGAAAAGTTTTTAATAATCAGCCACGTACCAAAGACAGAACTATTACCAAAATAAGTTGTGGAAGGCTTAGTCGTATTATGAATTTCGGTAGTTTTTTTCTAGCAATTCATAATCAAATGTTTGTTAGACGCAGGGTACTCCTGGACGACCGAAGAAGAACAAGGCTCAAGAAACTGTTTCCCCACCGTCTACCTCGTATGTGAGTCAACACCCACCAGTAAAACATGAAAGTGAAATTTTATCCGAACCAAGTTACGGGTACCAGCCAGTGTACGCGCCGGTGTATGACATTCGGCCGTCGTTTCCGTACGCCGCGCCGCCGCGCGCGCACCCTCCGCACGTGCCGGCAACTCCTCATCCCGCTATATCGTCAGTACACGAGTACCGACCGGACCCATATGTTTTCGACACATCTTACGCTCCACGAGACCTCACGGTACCGACAGATGCTACTCACAATTTACCTATAAATTTGAGTAGCAATGCATCTCTCGATTTATCAACTGAACGTACAGAATGGCAAAGGCGACGACCACCCGACCCTCCGACTGGCCGACTGCCGCTTCCCGGAAAGAAGCTCATATTAGAAACATACCATAGCGAAACTCGCGCGAGCTCGCCTCGTTCGTCTCAAACGGACACGACACATACGATACAGTCGGTGACTGAAGAATTCCCTCGAACTGAATATTTGCCGAAAAAAATGCGTGCCGCTGAAATTTTAGGCGGTAAACTACCAGCAACGCGACAACAGATGATCACAAACGAACCTCCTTCCACATCTAGATCTACTGGTGCCGAACCCTCCGTACATTCCGAGGTCATTTTTTTAGAGGATCCAAAAAACTTAACGAGCCGGTCCACAAGCACCGCCGCGGCGCTGGCCCGGGAGGATCGACAGGCGGCGAGCCCGATGCGGGCGGGGAGTGAGCGCGCCCGGGCCCCCTCTGGCCCCCGGAACCCCTCCGGCCCACGGGCCCCCTCCGGAACCCGGGCCCCCTCCGATCCCCGGGCCTCCTCTGACCCCCGGGCCCCCTCCGACTCCCGGGCCCTCTCCGACCCCCGTGCCCCCCGGCCCGCCGGCGCACCTTCGCCCGACTCCTGCTGCGGCTTGGATGGCATTAACATTAAAACGGGAATGATATGTCAAGAAAAACATACAGAAATTTTAAACAGAGAACGCGTGATAAGCATTTGCAACATCGATAAACATGACCTAGATGATTATCTTTTAGAAGGTAACAGTCAAGAACACGAGGAGGAATTGTTGCAATATTTCCACCGAAGAGACACTGTACGTGAACCGGCAGCAGGTACCGAGATTACGGACGAATCTAAATCTTTTTTAGATCGAGGCTCGGACCTACAAGACGATCATAGCCAAGGAAAAATAGAAAAACTATCTCAGTTACGGGAATTATTAGCTAAAAACTTAAAAAATCAAAGTGGGCCCAATTCACAAACTCTACTGATCAATCAGGACCCCTCTACCGTTAATAATAACCAAGATCAACATGTTTCTCAAGCCCTCTCCGAAGGTGCCTTTAAACCGGTTGGAAATGTTATCGAAGTAGTAAATGGTTCAAATATTCCAAGTCAAAATGACATAAACACTAACAAACATTTTAATTCGTTACCAAGTGAAAATGGAGTATCAATTTTATGTGGCCCAGAAAATCCTCATCCTCAGTTGATCGACTCAGTTAGCGGGATACACTTTTATAACGGTAATTGTACCCATGAACCTCAAAGTCCTACTACAAGAACACAACAGTATGATTTCGTGCCTATATCCGATGGATGCCATTCTCCGGGGAACATCAACTCAAAATCACCGTTAGGATACAATCAAAGAGGAAATAGTCCTTCCAAAATGCCTAAACATGTTATAATGGGCGGGTCCCTACAGACATCACCGATTTCGAACAGTACTGCGGCAAGTCCTTTCGTGAGTCCTCGAAACACACCAGTCCCTAGGTCTCGTTTTTGTTCACGGCCTATACCTAAGCACAATGGAAAGAGAAAACGTATGCCACTCTCAATAGGTGTGAATGATCTATGCCCCAAAACTTTTGCTATTCCGATTGATCAAAAGTTTGTGACAAAAACGTCAATTTGTGGTCCCAACATAAAATACAGTCAACCTATGTCTGCTCCACCATCACCCAATATTTTGTCACAATATAAACATCAGATGTTACATAATACAGGGATTCCAAATGGCACCAGTCATATGAGTCTAAATTTTGTGCCAAACTTATTTAGAGAAAACACTAATGGTGAATTAACACAGCCACTATCGGCTGATCCTCTTTCAAGTGAAGTGAGTCAATTTTTTCAAGAGCCTGTTAGTTACAGATTAGGGAATGATGTCTCATTTAGATCCCAGTCGGTACCGTTAAAACAAGCAACATTGAACGTTGGAATGTTAAGCTATAACAATACGCCAGTTGGTTCAGTACCACCAACACCAGTGCCTAATGAGTTTTCTGATTTTGGGTCCCTTGCTGACACCTGTGACCTTTCAAAAGCTGGATTAAATCCAGAAAATTTAGATAAAATTTACGACGCAATTGATAGCAGCAACGATGTATTAAACGCGAACGCCCCGACAAACATATTAAATTCTAGTGACACATTAAATTCGGGTAGGTGTGATTCAATACCCGAACAACAAATTTTAACAGAAGAACAATTAAATTCTCTTATCCCGAGTAGCACTGATTTACTAGATAGAAATGGTCAATTCGACGATTCGTTCGCAACAGAAGGTACTGCTGATGTTGAAGAATTTTTAAAGCGTACGAATAAAATAGAGTACGATTTAGGGGAGTTTACCGATAAAAATAAATATTATACATCTCGTTCAGTTCCAAGCACACCATTGCCATATAAACGTACGACACTTAACTTGCAAATTGACTCCCGTCGTTCTCGAGAATTGTTTTCCACAGAAAATTTTTCAAATGCAGCTAATGGAATATCTTCTAAGTCAGTACCATCTACTCCACAGCTAGTCGAAGATAGAAGTGTTTTTAGCTATAGTAATAGAGACTTTCTAATTAATGGAAATTCTGTTGAAAGTGGGTCCAATCTTGTACATTGTGTCGTAGACAATGACCAAGAGCTAACTTCTCCACTAGATATGTTACGTGAAGACATCTTGGACCCACTGACTCCCGCCGCCGATTTGCTAGCCGACCTTGAAAAAATCGATGGAGGCCCTTACGTAGATTTGTAGTCAGCTAGCTTACTTATTAATAAACAGTAAATAAGTTCGGTTATATTTTGTACAGGAAGGTACCTTTCGTTGGTATCTCACCCGGAGTACAATGTTTTATAATACCTTCAATGAAGGCGGAAATTAATTTTTACGAGTCTTAATGTAAAATATGAATTGCACTCTCCCAAAAACACGAGTCAATACCACAACTTTGTGATAAATAATGGTATCTTAAATTACTTAAATGTATCCGATTAAAATAATAATTGGGTTAATGATCGATTATTAATAATATATATATTGAATTTTACTCCTCAAATGACGTCCTCGATTCAAAGTGCACTTTTAATGTAATCAAGAAACATTTTTACAATTTAAAAACATCTATAAAAATTCGTACCAAAGGAATTTTGTTATACTGAATTCTATCTAAGGTGCATCATATTAAATAAGTCTTTGTGTGCCTAGTGACAATATGTTATTCATTATAGAAAATATGAGGAACATCGAAATTTTTGTACTGGAGTAGAATACAGTCCCCATTTATAAACATCCTAGATTAGATAGACTTTTCAGCTTAAGATACATTTTGGTAACAAATATAATAGCCATTACAAGCAGACCAAATGTTTGCGCCAGGCGCGTTTTGACAGTTATATTCATGGGTTTCCCCAAAATATTGATAGTATATATATTATATATATATTTAGTATATAGTTTGTTCAAATAAATCTATTGTAAGTTAGCACAAAGATTTAATATATTTTAATATCTACTAGAGATTTACCCTGATATACAAAAGATGACAGATTCACATGAAATGTGAAATAAAGTTTGATCAGCCTTAATGGCTGTAGTGAGCTTATAATGTAAATATTCTATTTAAGATTAAAATGTTTAAAATTATTGAGGCCAGTTAGTATTATAAGTTTTTTACAATAGTGATGACCCATCAGTGTCAAATATCTGTGGTTAAACCCTTTCTACTGGTGCAATTTGTTTGCTGGCCCTCAATGAGAATTAATTGGTCTCACGGACCATAAATGTGTAAAAGTTAATTTAAATCTAAAGTTATATAGATGTTTGTTTGTTACTGCTTCTTGGAAGTATAATTTATTTTTACCATGTCCAGCATTAGGAATGCGGATTACTGGGATTGTGCCTAAACAATTGAAAGTTACACTTAGGCCTCGACTTTACATGTAATCCTCATCTGTTAGGTGGATTGTTAAACACTAGTACAAATGATACACTGATTCAACAGGGAAATATATTTATATGTAAGAGAATGTGAAGACTGTTTAAAGTTTATAGATATTTTGAACTCATGTATACCGCAAAGTCTCGAAAAAAGACGTTGAATCTTACGAACAGTGTTATATAACAATTCAATACAAGTATCGGAGATAATTTATAGAGAATATTGTTTGATGACTTTCGTGGGTAGATGCTAGCTTTGATTGTCTCACAATGCTAGGCCATTCATTTTAAAATTAATTATTTTTATATATTTACTAAGTGAACTTGCAACAATTTATATGTACTTAGATATAAAGAGTCTGTAAATTTGTGGTCGCTAGTGTCTTTATTATATTAATGTTTTGTTTATAAATTGTATATTAAAATAACTCAATTGTAAATAATAATTCAACATTAATTTTATGCAACTTTATGAGTTTCCACAATTCATTTGCTCTAAATGTTATTGAAAAATATGTCAAAGAGGATTTATATTTATAGAACCAAATTCGAATAACCTTTCTTTTCATCTCAATTGGTTTATTTATTTATACATTATATTTTAAAAGCATTTACCGCAAATTTCAATTTATTTTCGGCTGTGTTGCTAGTGATAACACACTTCAATGGGAAATATGACCGAATGAAATATAAGAATGTTATTTAAAAAGGTCAGGATTTATTCAGCAAACCTAGAAGTTTATTTGTACCAGATATCTAGAGATATTTCATTATTTTTCTGAATTCGCCTCCCACGCCACTTCGATCCTCGCGAGATTAAGGGACGGTCCTTACTTGAGGAAATAAAGCGTAAGTTTGTAATAAAATATTTAGACCGAAACTATGTAATTAATTGCAAAAATAACTAAACGGGGGAATTGAAAAAATTATAATGTCATATTGTTTTGATCAGAGACTTTAAAATAATTCCGGTACTTGTTTATTTAGAAATCCAATTTAACGTAGCGAGATGTAATTATTTATGTTACTAATTTAACAAAATTGATACTCTGTACTATTCAACTCGTACCATGTGTAATTTATAGTTTTCATCATCGGCACTTGGTGAATTCCATTGTTAAATATATACACTTGAACTATTCCACTTTGATTATTTTTAAAGCTAACCAATTCTTATTAATTTAAATAGCGAAATTTTATAAATAGCAAAGTTTTCTAAAGTTTATTAAATTAAAAAATATAATTGAAATAGTTCCAGTGTATTGACGTAGTGAGTGTAGATACGTTTTATATGACCACATAAATCATTGACACACGTGTCGATGGATGATCATTTCATTTTTGTAAACTTAACGTCGCCGCTAAGCAAACTTAAAAGAACATTTTTTTCGGTAATGGCGTCAGAAAAAAATATGAATTTTTGCGGGACCAATTGAGAATTTGAGATATTTAGTAAATTTGGAAATTAATCAGAACTCAAAACCGAACAAAATAAAATATATTTTGCATTGTTGTCACGTTGATCCCCAAGACTGAGTTTGATGGACAATGTCACCTGTATATAATCTACTACTTACTATTCACCTTCATCAGGTTCCTACTCGCAATTCTGTTAATGTATCACATTATGTAACTGTAAACTAATAATCATCTCAACACTTTGATTTTCGCATAGACATGGGTCTTCCTAAAAACTTCGCCAAAAATTTGTAAATACATTTACATTGCTACTTACTATTGCTGCAACTGAGCTAATAGTCTAAATAGGTAATTCTTACAAAGGTTTAACGCCCATTTTTTAAAGCTCATAAAACAAGCGCTAATTTATGTCCAACCCTCCAAGTAAATCCAAGAGTCGCATCTAATCAGATCATCCAATCTACTCTAATGTTGAAAAAAACACAGAGGTCCCCGTGACTTGTCTGATATTTCATCTTCAGTATCTCGAATAACTCCATTGAACAGCCCGGAATTACTTGTGCATGATTTGGCGATTACATCCCCTATCAAACTATGGA
>DVZW01000255.1:0-11547 GCA_018237805.1 Mesosemia grandis
TTTTAATAATTATGCTATTAATTAATAAAAATTATGCTACTAATTTTTATTTTTAACAATTATGCTAATACTAAAAAAAATAAGTGTTATTGCACTTGTTTTTTTAGTAAATGTTCGATTTGATCTTAGAAAGAGTTTACGTCATTTACAAATCATAAATGTTTTCTCCGATTTAGGCGAATTATCTCCACCATGCATTAACCAGTCATTCTACGGTACAGTTACTTTATAAAACAACTTATATTTATACTAAAATAATAGCAATCAATGGCAATTGAAGGTAAAAATATAATACAATTTTTTACGTTTCTCAGCAAAAGACTTGTCACCTAAAATAGCTCAGCTTATCGTAACATAAATGAAAATAGGAATTCGTTGGCGGAGATGAAACTTTCACAGTCCATGACTTCAATTCAAGGGAACGCGAACGCGACGGGTGGTGAGACTTATTACCGTCATAGAATCAAAGATATTTTTTCCCTAAATAACTTTAGGCTAACGTCAGTAAGAGACTAACGTCAGTAAGATAACCATAACTAATACATAGAAGTCAAGGAACTCACAGCTTGACGGCATGTTGGATAGTAGTGATATCATCATAATAATCCGCCAATATAGCAAACAGAGCATCTGAACATCGTGCAGCATTCGCGCATAGCTCGTTGCGAACTAACAACGATGATATTGTCAGTAAAACTTCACCTGTACACGAGGGGACCCTTTTTTCTGGAAAATGTATAATAAATGAAATCAATTACTCCTCCTACTCAATTTCAGTTTTCCTCCAACTCTTTCCACTTTTTTAAAGGCCTGGTTGTTACTGTACTTGACTAGTAAGCCAGAGGTCACGGGCTCTGTTTTCGACCCTGGCCAACTATGGTATGATAAACATAAATATTTTTTTCTTAGATGTAGTTGTTTATTAAATATATCTCTTGTATTTGTCATTGTATCATTTATATCGTTGTCGAATACCCATGACGCAAAATTACCTCTTTGGGGTTCTATATTACTTTGGAGTTAGATTAATTGGTGATTAGCCCATATATATTTATGTATTTTTAACTTCTCCTACTCTTCCTGTGGGGGCGGAAATTATAGGGACGCAGGTGACAATTTGTCACGACGCCGATTTGAGGTGCATGCATTTTAATTTTTTGGGATAATATATAGACACGTTAGGTCCATAAATGGAATCAGTGAGAACATTCCATCGGATGTGATGTGAGCATATTCATTCCTAGCCTGCAACGTAACTCAAACGCCACTGGTGTTGCAATTTTACATGGGTGGTGGCCATCACTTACTATCGGGTGAGCTTCCTGTTAACTTACGCTCTTCTGCTATAATAAAAAAGAAATATGATGTATTTCAATCATAATTAAAAAGGCATTGGCTACGAGATTGAGGAATAAAGTAAAAGTAATCGTGAGTGCCGCCTGTGGCTACAGCAAAAATCAGAGACAAAATAAGAAGTAGCCTCTTTATTCCTTCACTTATTTTTTTTCTGAATTTACTGACTTACTCTATTTTGACCCAATCTGGATCAAAAAGTAAAGCATAATTAAGCATGCGCCGTGCTTAATGACGGGAGGTAAAAGTGTTTAGGAAGTCTAAGACGCCCATAAATTTTAATTTTTTTTAGTTGTCGTTATTACTCACCTATAAGAATGTCTGTGAGGGGCTCCATTAAGAGTATTCCTAAATCTCTGGCATGTTCATGCGCTTTGCCGAATTCAAGTCTAATATCATCATCCAGTGTTAATTTCCTTACCACTTGGAGAGTCTCAGAGAGGATCTATAATAAATACAAGAAAATATTAGAATATGTTATATGTTAGAATGGAAAATGTCGCTTTCACCCAAACATAAACTCCTTAGCATCTACAATTTTCTTCATAATTTTTTTTCATAGGATTGGTAATACATAACGAACTAGCCCCAAAATATTATATCCTGTAATGTTACGGGTGTCAAACAAGGAAATTAATACATATAAATACACAAGTAATATAGAAATATACTTATTAACAATAATTCAGATCCAAGTGTAAATATTTCTTTTCGCATTATAATGACTGACTTCAACGGATACAGGACCTGATGTCCGGGATGTAGTAGTAAGTGTTAGACCAATACGATTGTCTTAATCCACATGCTTGTTAGTCTAGTGGTTATTGTTAATACTTAAAATTGATTAGCCTTTAATATTAAATTAATAACTGAGTGTTTAATATCATTGATAACTAGCCTATAATTAGCCTTTAATATTATTAATAACTGAGTGTAGAGTTGTTACTTGTACCATCCAATGACGATTCTTAAGGTGTTGAAACGTAAACTACAGAAACCAGATCTGCACACATGCTTATCATCACGCTAGATCTATTGCGTCGTAACTACTTACCTACAGACCTCAAAGAAACAAAAATATGGGTTCTTAAAAGTGGCGTGAAATTTTGTAGGTAGTAATTTACTTTATATTTAAAAAACGAATTATTTACATAAAATAAGATATATGAAATATTTACTTCATTCGTAAAACGATTTGATTTGTAATACGGAAAATTCACGGTTTTTTTAAATACTAACTTTTGACATGCGGACGAAGACATGGACTAACCATTATATCAACTTATTAACGTCCTTTTCTGAGTAAGGTCTAGCCTTCCTATATGAAGACCCACAGCATATATCCGCAAAAACGAATCCTACCTAGTCGCCGAGGCCTGCGGGAGATAACGGTGAAACCATCAAATTGAAAGTCAACACAAATAGTCGCCTCTGCATTTATTTTTTTAATTTAAAAGGATAAATATGCAAATACATTTCCTGATAACCATAGCTTATAACATATATATATATAAAGGGAGTTGCAGACGGATGTTAAGTGTTTTGCGTATGGAGCGTAGACAGAAGCACAATTTTATATGGTTGTATGACCTAAAAAGTTTCCACAAAATAGCATTAAATATAGGCATCAAAATGGTGGTGGTATATCAGTGTATGATAGTAAGTATGAAGTAAGCTGTTTTAGATGAATTGAAGTTTGCTGAGTGATCCTCTGGTACAGCAACTGAAACAAAATCTGAAAAATAATCACAAATTTAGTCAAAAATAAACATGCGCACTTGGATTAAAATACTGGTCTCTCCGGCGAGTGAGTTGGCCAGCCGGACAAATCAACTACGGACACGGCATTAAAAAGATAGTGATATTTCTTCACACCGCCCGTCGAATTGACAATGGTTAGCTAGGGTTAATTTCTGTCTGATACATGGATACTTTTGTTTATTACGCAGATATTGCGCACTTCTACACTTCATAACCGTAACATACAAATGAAAAGCACTAACGTCGATGGCAACAATTTTGTGTGTGAAAACATAGACAGTTGAATTTTCCCAATAATTATGTTTTTTAGTTAGCGCAAAATGCTATGCATTTCATCAGAATCGTTAGTCGTTTTCAATAACAAGAAAATGTTAATATTACAGATAGGGTGACTTCGCTTACCTCTGGCTCCCGTTTATCTTGCAACAAACTTTTCAAATTCGTCTCAATTCCAGAAGCGAAAATTCTTTGGCGATTTATTTCATGTTTCAAGCAGCAGACACTCGTCCACTTTAAAATTGCGCATAGTATTTTCTCGTTTTCAATTGAATCCAGCGCCCTGAAATTTTATTGGTCTCCAGAAAAGATCTATATTTTACCCGCACGTATGTATACACCTGAATATTAATTAAATTAAATAATGTACTTAAATATCGAGCTCTCCTGGTGACATTTTTTTAATTCAACTGAACTAAAGTGGAGAGTTGAGTCTGTTATACAGAGAAATTTTTAGAATGAAAACATAGACAAATATATTTTTTTCAGAAATGATATTAAGTATGTGTTTGTAATATCAAAATAATAGATTTTTAATGTGTGAATCTAAAAGCATTTACAGTACATAAATCAAAAAAGCAATTCGATAAAAAAAATTGTAATTAGGTTAATTTATGTAATTATTTTTACTTAAAAGAAATTAACTTTACCTTTTTATCAATTCAGTTCCAGACGGTTCCAAAAGGTCAGGCTGGCCATCCATAAGACAAATCAAGCATTCTAGTATTTTAAGGACAAATTGGTCAACATTTTTGTTTCCTGATGAGTAATTCTTCAAATCACTTCTTAACAGTGCTAGTAGGACTTCATATGCCCCATCTTTTCCAGCTCGAAGTTTCCTAGCCATATCTTTTTTGCATTCTGACTGAAATAATTAAATCTCTCATATATGAAGTCTAAGGTTGTCATTGAACAATTTATCAGTGTTTTCTGGACATTTCACACAATATCTAGATTGAACATAATTTAAAATATCATAAACAATCTTTCATAAATAGTTTTAAATTGCTGCATATTTTTACATATGCTTTATCTGCTTAGAATCAAACAGATGTAAAGAGGAATACACATCTTCATGTCCAGTATTGCAGGTAGAGTCGCTCAAATCAAAAAGTCAGTCACAAATTCATATTTAGCAATAAATTTTGCCGAACGGCCACATTGGATTTTAAAAAAATATATTTAATCACACTTGTGTGATAAGTGTGATGTTAATGTTTATTAGGTTTTGGCAAACTTGTATAATTTGATTCACATGAATAAATTGTACGACAAAAACATTGAAGTGATACATACTACTAACACATCCATTCGCTTTATTATATGTTCACGATTCTCACTACTTTTGGAAAGAGTTTTCAGTTCATTCACACAATCACTAACTAGATGTGAGCCCAATTGTAAATCCTTTATGATGTTAGAGAGATCTACACCCTGAAACAATAATATTAGTATATTAAGTCATATTGCAGCAAGTAATATGATTTAAGAGCATCATAAGGTTTTTGTTGTTGTGGAGAATGCATTCATAATTTGAGAGGACGAGGCTTCTCTTAATTTCGAAATCTTTTTCATTTATGATACCAGAATACCTCTTTCATTTTCATTATGATTATCATAAAATAATCGTAAAGAAAATGAAAGAAATATGCTTCACTAAATCTCTTTTTTTTCTTAATTTTTTTTTTTTTAATATTTTTTTTCTGGACTTCACTAAACCTCTTTTATTTTCTTTATAATAATCCTAAGGGGAATAAGAAAGTAACGATTTATTAAAAGAACATCCACTTCTTGAATTTTATATACATGGTGCTTATGAAAATAGGACAGCTGCTTAAATAAGTAAACCAGTATAAGGTCTGATTGTGAGTGTAACAAAAACACTAGTTCTTAAAAATATGAAGATAAAGGCGAGTTAATAATTCACTACCATCACATTTCATCTTAACATATGTGTATTTCTCAGAATATTAAGTATGACATTATAAATGACATGCTGTTTACAATGAAATAACAAATTTTGACAATGAATTAGTCTCTTTGAATCATTTTGTTTATATTATTGATCATAAGACGATATTGAAAGTTTCATTAAATATTACAAAAACAGTAATATAACAAAACTAAACATAACATAAAATTAAAAAAAGTAATTTCGAGTTTTTACACACTCATTATAAAAATATTATAGTTTTTTTTAAAGAAGAGGAAGAACTATTGTTATAGCTTTTGAAAACCGCCAGCATATAAGTCACTTGGGTAAGTATATCAGATACGGGTGAATAATAACTTGTACCACTAAAAGTATAGGACCAATTTGAAATTGAAAGTGACCTTCAACATTTACAATTTTTTTGATGAATATGCTATAGATCATTTTAAAATTATACTATATTAATATTTAATGACCTGAGCTTCAAACTGAGCAACTGCATTCGAAATCGCCTCTTCTCGAGTCATATCAAACTCTTCCATATTTTCTTTTACAATTTCTTCGTACGTCTCCTGTGTTACTACACGAACCATTTTAATATTTCTCTTTGAGATTTCTGGGTTAATTTTTCAGTTAGCAATTTCAAGTCTTTACTATTCAATTATTTGAAAACAGATTCAATGAAACTTTTTAAATTTAGTGAAGTCATTTGACACTTGTTAAGTAAATAAAATTGATTGTCATTTTTGAATTTGCCATTATCTTTTTACTCCGCAATAAAACAGGCACAGATAAAGATATGCGGCCTACCGTTACATCATATTATATACATTGAAAGAAATAAATAGAACTGTTACGAGGATGACGGATAAATGTTACATGTGCTTTTAAACTGTTTATGTATTAAGGGAAGAAAAAGCAGACAACAAGTGAATTGCGAATCGTGTAAATTACTGGACATTAATATCATACAGCCATACAACATAGTTCACATTGGGGTCGATTATGCTATCCCCGACTAAACTAAACTAAACCAAAATTGGCTTTAGTCCGCTCAAGACGTCAAATTCGTTAAACATCCTTGATGTTTTGTCAGGACTAAATTTAATATTGATTTAGTTTAGTCTAGTCCGGGACAACGGAATCAACCCCATTGTATAACTACGGTCTTACTCACACGTTATTGTATGAAAACGAGAGTTGGATATGTACGAAAAATAAACGCGATTCACACTGGAAAAAAATCTGTGTGACCACATTTACTTACACAATTCGACAACCAAAAATCCCGGCATTGCTCACACGAAAATCTGTGTGTGACATGTGAAAGTATCGGTAATTGAGAAAATTTATCCTTTGCTGGTTAAGTCATTTGGAACAAAAATCTATTAGTAAATATACATCTATTTGCAAGGACGACTTACCTTATCTAAATAGTTTGTGGCTTAATGCGGAGACAAGTCACTGGAACCGGCAACATTAGGTAATTATATGAGAAGATCAATTATTGTCATTGAAGAAGCAATACAAGCGCCCGTGAGTCATGATGTTTTACGTTTAGTTATCTCTTCTTATTCTGTTACCCGATCTTCCATGACGATATGTGTATGGGATGATGACGCCGACATTGTAAGGTATTTAAAAATAACGGATGATAGAGGTAGTTTTCCAATTACAGCACTAAAGCTCATTATGCGGCATAATACTCAACGTTGAATGTTTTAACTATAGCAACGCTTCGCACATTCGAGCACTCTCAATAGTACCTACTAATTCACGTTCCAATTAAGCATCAGCACAATTCGGCATTTTGTGCCACTGAGTCGCATTATCCTCTGTAATTGGAAAACTACTAGAATAACTGCGCTGAAAATACATTTTATGAGAGACATCTGCAGCAATAGCTCCTACAAAAGTAAATACACAAAAAATAATAAAAATAAACAAAACAAAAAATAATGCTATTTCTTTAACTCTTTTTTTTTAACTATTATCAATTTTCGTGCGAGATGGAACTTTATAGAAAATAAAAAAGATTAAAATAATTATGCACGTACTAGTAGGTACATACACATCAGTAAATAGGTATTACGGATCATAAATAACATTATTCTATGTTTAAAACAGCTGTTTCAAAGTATAAACTTACCTTATTTATAAATGACAAATTATTTTCGTGCGGAACAGAGGTAGGCTTTACGTCCAACCAATCACAGCATTGCTACAGGAGTGAGTCCGCCATTCCGCAAGTTTATGGCATATCACATATTTACATTATCGATAATCGTATTCATTGTTAAAGATTATACTTTATTATCTTGTTATTTCCAATTCGGAAATATTCATTAAACAGTTTCGAAAATCGATTACAAAATCACAATGGAAAATGGAAGACTTATTACAGTTGGAGTAAATAGCGTTAGTATGCATTATACCTCAATTTGGGTGTTTTCGAATGATTAGATTTAATGCACGCAGACTGCAGAGCAGAGTCATTTTAAAAAAAACGTCCAATCTCATCTATTCTGCAAGTAACAAGAATACAAACCCAGACGGGAAAACTACGATTGGAAACTTCAAAATTCCGTTCCGCATTGCTTTTCGCACATTGCAATCCTTTTATTATTATAAGTATTGTAAATTTGTAAATGTATCAAAAATGGAATTTGATCTACATGGGTATACATTTTTTAGGATTATTATACGTGTAAATACTGTAAAGTATTACTTCCTAAAGAAAACTTTAATGTATTACATCACAAATGTTTCGAGGATGTTGATTTAGAAAATGAAGATATATGTGCTGATCCAGATAGTTTCATATTTAGAAGTAAGTGCATTATCCTTTTTTTACACTAATTTGATACCAAGCAGACTAACACACTACATAAATATTTTTAGGTAATAACATATTCATATTATTTGAACAATTTTGCATATGATGTATGTAATAATACTTAGACTTTTTCTCAATTTAGGTCCTAAAAATCTAGAAGCTTATGAAACAATCACAGAAAAGAAAGAAAAAGCATGGTCAAGGTATGATGAGTTACTTATTGAGGCAGTTAAAAACAGACCATGTTTGTGGGACTACCATATACCAGCTAAAAATAGAAGTCCCCAGGTTGTTAATAGAGCTTGGAAAGAGGTGGTAGAAGAATTGGAAGGTACAGTGTAAAGTTTCTATCTTTGTTCATGTTACTTTAGGAATTTATAATGATAATTATAAGTATTAAATATTATTAAGTACTATACAATAAATGTCAGTACGCATCTATAAATATAAAACAAAGTTGTCTTAGCTACACCATTTATAACACAAAAACCGCTAGACCTGTTTTTATGAATTTTGACTTTTGTTTTTTCGTCGGTAATAGCAGAGTAAATATTAAAAACATTGCAAAATTGATGAATAAAATAAACAAAAGAAAATACATTTTCACATATGATGTTCATGTTTTTACATAACTGTCAAACAATGTCCGTAATTTAAAACGTATTTAGATAAAGAATTAATCGACAATATATATCCACAATATTAGGATAATAGCGTATTGTAGTCTTCAAACAGGTAGAAAAATCTCAGTAATGAAGAAGGATTGATATATATATATTTATTGTCAAATAATTATGCCTGTGTTCAGAAATTTATTTTGTGCAAACTAATGAAAATATATCAAGCTACATAAATATAGAACAAATGTCTTAATTAAAAAACAAAAAAAAAATGTTAACAACATTGTCATTATCTATATACATATAAGCTAAAGGTCACTCACTCATCATAAAATCATCTGGTTCGTATCTCAAGACTGTGTGCGTCACCACTACTGTACTACTTCAACAAAGACTAGACCAACAAAGCGATATTATGATTAATTATTATATCATCAAGCCTGCTCTCTTGTGAGGGGTAACAGAGAGAACCAAGAAGCTATTTGATTTGACCAACGAATACGCATGACCGTCGTATCATATATAATACTGCTCACTTTTTTTTTATGTCACCCAAAAAATCTGTGTTGCTTCGTTTTATTAAAAATAAAAAGTTTTCTTTGTTACTTAGAAAAGTTTGACTTGGAAACCATAAAGAAGAGATGGAGAAACCTAAGGGACTCTTACAATAAAGCAAAGAAAAAGGAGAAGGATGCTGGAACAACAACCACAGATGACGGCAAAAAAGATGGGTTCCGTTTCTACAATAAAATGACATTTCTAAGTGAAACATCTATGTAAGTTAAATTCACGTGATTTTTTTACCGTTTACCAAAGTGGGCATTCCTAAGTGGGCAATATAGCGTCGGCTGGTATTGGTGAGCAGTTTAGCAGTCAAGCCTTTTGCTTTACGAAATTAGGTTAGGTATCGACTCCCGTGAGCCACTTCCCTAAGTCAGAAGGATAACTTAATGTTTTTAATGGATCTTGTGTCTATGTGAATATTTGTATATATAAATATTATAAGTTAAAGTGTCAATGAAAGTAGCTACGACGCCGCGGGCAGGGATGCCAACTCTACGTCTTTGGACGTAGATCTACGTATTTTACGCTTTGTCATAGTTGCTTATACGTAGTTTACGTCTCAAATATTTGGCTCAATTTGTACGAAATTTATTTACATAACAAACAAAACTTGCGTTATTGGCTTATTGCGACAGGAGCAGGTATAGCAGTTGTACCAATCGACTTCTGACTGCACCTTCAATAAATCACTAATTAACAAATGTTTTAGGGCTACAAATAATTATTTAGACCTTTCAATGGAGTTAGATGAACATACAGGCAACATGACGATGCCAACAGTTTCACCTAAAGATCAACCTGAAGAGTTCGAGAAGCGTGAGTATTCCTTCATAGTTATACTTTACTTTGCAAATATTAATGTCGGATTCTACCATCTATTTCACCCTTAAGGCACATATAAAAAAAATATCATTTCGCCCTTATTCCCCGAAAGGGTAAGCATAGTTAAAGCTGGTACACAGTAGTAGCACTAGTATACACCCAGGATTAGCCGATGATATTAAGTCCCATGATGTGACTGGTGGTAAGCCTATCGCCAGACAGGGCCCATATTCAATCCCGGGTAGTTAAGTTTCTCAGAAAAAACTAATTAATTTTTTGTTTGACCTGAGAATTGAGCTCATGATCTTTTTTATCTTATACCAATACCAGTACCGTCAGATCAATGGGGCGATGCAAATATTATACCTAAATATGTAATAAATATAGGCCGTAACGGCAATAAAACCTGAAAAAGCTCTTGAAAGCATTTTTTGTTAAACCCGACCTGGGAATTTAACCCAGGTTCAGGTTATTCCGAGACAGGTACCACTATACTAACGAGGCGATAAGTTTTGTTTCTTGTCACCATTTCACCTGTATAGTAAAGCCATTCATCATAAGATCTCCTAAATTAAACTTCCTAAAAAAGTATGAATACTATTTTCTTTTTTCAGGAAAAAGACGGAAAACGGAGACCACAAAATTCCAAAGAGATCTCATACAATTTTTAACCAAATCAGTGGAACCACCTAAAGAAATGGATCGTACAGATGGATTCCTCTTGCATTTAGGTGAAGTAATGCGAAAACTCCCCTACAGAAATAGGCGGATATTAGAAGTTAATATATCAAAATTGGTGCTGGAAACAGAAGAAGAGTGCGGACTTTTGGAGTAAAAGTGTTCATATACCCAAAAAATTTTTTTGTACGTGCCAAAATACTGCTAGGGGCCATGTTTGGTGTACTAAGATCCCGGGTATAGTAAAAGTTGATCTAGAGAATTAGCAGCAGTCTTTTATACCATAATGTGGTAACTGCAGCCTTAGTTTTCGGAGAAAGTAGTATCTTTCCACCTATGCTTTTCATGTCTTTATTTGTCACCAACATCTTTCCACTTTCCATCATAGTTCTTTCGATGGAAATTAATAACAAACTAGGCTTACCACCAGTTACATCTGCATTCCTTTAAGTAAATATGGATCCTGTAAATGTGGTATTTTTAAATCTCTACTAATGTTAGAAAAATGAAAAGTTTGATTGTTTGAACCCGGAAATCTCATAAACTTCTGAACCGTTTCCGATGGGAATTCTTTTTATGTTAGATAGTCCACTACTCGGCGAAGGCTTTAAAATATATTATATATTTCTATTGACAAGTAGCAGAGATCCACAGACTGCTTCCAACATCCTGCAAGACAATCTCTATAAAGTAAATGATTGGCT
>DVZW01000256.1:0-11536 GCA_018237805.1 Mesosemia grandis
CCACAGGTGTTAATGGTGCGTTGCCAACCTTGAGTCTAGGATGATAACTCTTGCATAAGTGTACCGGCTACTTTACAACGGCAAGCACTAGCATTATACAGGAATAAGTGATGCCAATCCGGGCGAGTCATAGCAGAACTTTACCATCTAGATGTAATCGGGCGAAGCCACTAAAAGTACATAAAATATAAGAGCGCCTTAGAGTAAATAATAGCAAATTATTGCATTTAATAGGTAACCAGTTAAAAATGTTTAAAAAAATGTATGTATTTAAAAATAGTACCTACACATACTTATGCTCACGACCCTAATTCCTGAAAGGGGTAGGCTGCGGTGTCTAAGATACAACTTATTGCACCCACATCTTATTATTTGTACAAATATTGTGAACCAAATGAGTTTGTTAGTTTGTTTGATTGAACGAGCTAATCTCAGAAACTATTGGTTTGAATTCAAAAAATCTTTTTGTATTGGATAGTCTATTTATCGTGGAAGGCTATATAACATAATGTTTAGTTCCGTCATTCACCCGAACGAATTCGCGAGCACAGTTATTGTAAGTATAATAAAATAGTGCCTTACAATTTACAAATAAATAATAAGTAGTTATTAATTGAAAAACCAATTAATAAAAACGAGAACCAAAAACCGATTGAAATACCCCCCTTTTTTCCATTTGCGGGAGCAATTTTGAAAATTTATATAGCTTATGTCATGGGTAATGGGTATACTAGTACACACTAGTGCCGCTGGCAACACAGTAAGTTATATACGCCAGTGGTCAAAACTTCAGTTTTATATTAATGACTAAAATGTGATAGACTGGGTCATGCTTCTAAAAACAAACAAAAATTCTGGAGCAAATTTACGTCAGATGCCTTTAGGCAATGAGTTGAGCAGTCAAAAGAAAGCAGATGTTGTAATGTTGCTTGTTAAGCAATTTGGTGATAACTGGCAACAAAATATTGATCTGAAATGATACAAAGACATACTCGGAAATGTGAAAAATTTGAAGAATCTGGAACATGTGAATGCGTATCAAAACGAAGACGAAGCATGTAATTGTTGCGAGGAAGATATTCAGTTGTTTATTTAACTACGAATAAAACCTGCTAAAAATGTCATTTGACGTTAAAATTAAAATTTGCAATAAGTAGAGATATTTTTTCATTTACGACTTTTTGTTTTTGTAACAACTTTCAACTTGGGATCAAATGGGAATAAATACAACCTCTCGGATCAAAACCGAATGTCTTCTTTATTTAGAGTAGGTGCTCTGTTATCGATTATATGGCACGACGCGTTTTGAAAAGTTAGGATATTTTAATAACTCCCCATAACGGATATATAACCATTTCCAAAGCTGAAAGAATGCGCGTATAAATAGGGTATTTACACTTTACGTCCTAGTGTAAAATTTGCAAAAATGGATTTAACTAATTTTGTTTTGCGACTTCTCATTACTATCACATATATTTACCCTTTCGGGGATAACGTAGGTGATGATCATTATTTATTTTTATTCATAATAAAATATCGCACCATTACCAACTAAACTCAAAGATATCGAAATTTGGGCACCGCCTGTAACCTGTGTTTAAGATTCATGACTCTTGAAACCTTACTCTTTGCTCTAAGCTTTCTAGTTTCTAGTTTCTGACTTTTTATAAAATAGTTAATATAATTGATTTCACCTAATTATAGTCATTATATGCATATAAATAAGGTCCAAGTTACAATGACATAGTAATTAATTTGTCAATTGAGAGTTTACATTGCCATTTTCATAAATAAGTTTCATTTTTCTCAAACTAAAATATTATTTGAAATATAATACTAATTATTTTTCATAAATATCATGAAAATTATATATTTATAGTCCTCATATTTATTAATATTACATATTTTGCTAGTTTGATGTCATCGCGCTTTACAATTGGTATGGGAAATTACGTTTTCACTTAATATTTAACGTTTCATTACACGTAACCCTGAGTTTTAGTGAAATTTCCAAAAGTTCCACATATGCGGTACATGTTGACAACACTGATTGTCAGAATACGTGGCCCGATGTTCTGTGAGAGTATAGTGCTTTGTTTTTAATTTTTATCATAGAAGTTTGATATAAAATCGCTAGAAACTGTAAGTATATCTAATGTAGTATACTAAGTACAACTTCATATTCATATTAAAGTAACTTTCTCATCAGATTTGTTTAAATTTCCTGTAAGAAAACGGCATCTGTCAAATGAAAATATTTGTACGTATAGCCAATATTTCTTCATATTTTTGTGTATTTTCTTATATATTAGGAACATAAAACAAAATATTTTTACACCCGTCAGTTGTGCAATTGTAGTAATAATCTTATATACATAGACAGTAATTATCACTAATTTGATCTGAATTAGCCCTATCAATCTTGCTATTATTTATTTATTACACGTATAAAGTTTTAGGCACTGTTCCAGTGACTCTCATAATTGGCGCCACTGACCTTTTAATATATCCTTTTAGGGTTCTCCTAACAATCTCAATATTAATTTTTTACTCAATAACAAATATGTACTTTAAAATATGTAGCTAAGGTTTTAGGTTAAAGCTAGACAATTACGAACGCATATTTAGCTCTTGCCATATGATGTATGTAAAGTTTTAAAACAATTTATATGCTTTTGATATAACTTGATTTTTTTAACTTTGTATACAAAAATACTTTTTGACAATTGGGTCCATTAGTTGTTTACCACACTCTAAAGCCTTACGAATGTTCATTCAATACATGTAATTAATCTACTTGGGTTTTTATAGTTATATAATGGGGTCGATGCTTTTGTCCTTGGCTAGACTAAATTGAACCAAAATTTGGTATAGTCCTGTCAAAACATCATTGATGTATAACGAATTTGACGTCTTGACAGACCGTAACCTAATTGTGGTTTAATTTAGTCTTGTTGGGGATAGCAGAATTAACCCCAATATATTTATCTTCTATCATCATCATTTCATTTGAACAATATTCGCTACTGCACCATGGCTTATCTTAAAAACCATCTGTATCTATGTGAATTCTAAAGAAATTTTAAAAAATATTTAATATTTATTTTTAAATTGATTTATTTATTGAATATTGAATATATTTTATATGATTGCATGGTTTTGATAAGGTGTTAGTTTAATCGTCATCATAACACAATTGTTTATTTATTATTTCCTACATTTTATCATTCCATAAAAGTAAATTATTTTATCTTGGAAAATAATAAATAATGTTTAACACTGTGATCTCGTAACATCCCTAAAGTCAATTGACCGACCCACTGACCCAGTTCAATAAATTATAAAACAAATTAAAGTTTTTGTATTTGATTTTAATGTATTTGACAATAATCCCTGCAATATGGTTCAATGTGTTAGGTGGCAAGCCTGTCGCTACATTGGGTACATATCTAATCCTGCTAAGTTTTTCAGAAAGACAAAACACTCTTTATCCAGTTTTTTATGCAACTTTGGAATTAAAAGCATACGGACACCGGTACCACTCACATGCAAGGCAATCATAATAGTAAAAGACAAAACCTTGGCTAGACTCAGGTGAACTTGTAACTTAGATGTTTCCGTCTACATATATTTCTAGAAGCATAGGTGTGTGTACTGACATTACTAAATACATAGCAAATGAAATACACTAAATAGTGACATTAGTAACAAGTAATAAAATATGACGAGATATCTGCACTTGTAATAAGAAATAAAATGTAAATATTATCAGGAAGGCTTTTATCATTGACAAACGTAAATATAATTGGATATGATCACAATATATCCTTTTTATGGAAAAGATACTGCAAAATTTACCAATACATTATTAAATAAAATAAATATAGTCACATCCATTGTTCCGTAAAGGGTAGACAGAGGTGATACTGGTACATACCCATGACTAGCCTATAATATTAGGTCCCGTCATGTGACAGGTGGCAATCCAACATATACTACCAATTATGAGAGTATAACACTGTAATTATTAACTTTGTTACCCTTTTACATGATTTTATTATTATAACTGTCCGCTTATTTATTTACTTACTTTTTTAGTAGGTAATAATATATTATCACCGTTAATAATATATAACATATTTAATAATTTGTTGCGTAGTGGTACCTGTAAGATGCACGAAGTCCTGGGTTCATATTCACATATAGAAATTTTTCTTAGATGGATGTTGTATGGCATCAAGGAACAAAATTAGGTAGTTGTCATATTTGACACCTGATGGTAAGTGATTGCCACCGCCCATGTATAACTGCAACACCAGAGGTATGTCAGTTACGATGCCACATTTTTACATAACAAGACAAGTTACATTCTAATTCTGTTATCTAGAAAATAAATGATTTGAAAGACTATTGTAAACTGTACTTATTGTGATACATAGAGAGCCTTCATCATCGAAATATAATGTTGTGGGTATATTATCACATAATAAAAATAGAAAAATGATTACGTTATTTTCCTTTTATTATCAGGATGAAAAGTATTGCCCTAGGCCAAAGATTTGTGTTAATTCTTAAAATTCTGCTAAATAAACTGTTTGTTGTTTAACTTGTATTTTACCATGTGTTAGTCTGTTTGTTAGCTTAAGAAAAGGCGAATGCGTTTTAACTGGTAGCTTCAAAGTGGAGAGTGGGGATTAAAAAACTAGTCATCATTGTGATAGTATTCTAAGACTAGATAAACCTTTAACTTCCTTTTATATTGACTAAGAGCTTTCTTGGTATGCCAGAACCACAATAATGTCTCATGTTACAGTATTTAGCTTTATGAACTATTGAACAGAAGTTATGATCCCAACGCCTATGATTAAAGTGCTTAATCTAATTGATTGAGGCCTGACTAACTTTACACTTTACTCTACTTTGTAGAAATCCAATAAATCATATTTGTGCTTAATTGGGTTTTTTTTTTTTACAGATTTATAAAGATGATGAATCCTCAGTATCCACCGCCAGGGCAGAATAATAATACTCCTAATAATCCCTTGAGTTTCCCTCCATCTTCTCAAGATTTTAATGGTGTCCACAATGCAAACTTCAGCCAAATACCACCAAATGGGTCACAAATGGACATGTCTGGCAAAATGCAGAATCTAAATCTTAATGGCCCGCAAGGATTACCAAACATACCCACATCCCAATTACCCCCTGGTCAATTTCCCCCTTCAAACATGCCTAATCAAACTGGTCAATTCCCTCCAGGGATAAAACCACCATTTCCTAGACCTCAGGGACCTGGGAGTCAATTTCAATCATTAAACCAGAACATACTTCCACCTTCATCTACTCCAGGAGTGCAAGGGTTTAATCAGAATCAGGGCCCTGGTTTTCGAGGTCCTCCAACATCAATGCATGATTCAAAACCTCAACCTGGGGGTCCTTTAGGTCCTCCACAATCGCAAGCTGGACCGGTCGGTACGTCGTGTCCACCAATGAGTGGTACACAAGGTTTTTCCCCGATGCACCAGCCTGCCGCACAGCCTCCAAGTGCAATGGCAAGAATGCCATTAGCTGCTCCAGTAACCTCTGCAGGATTTGGCCAAATGGGATCAGCGTTACCTTCAGGTTTTATGTCTGATCAGCCTGGAATTACAAGTCAAGCAGGTCCTATGCCTCCTCCCGGACCGATTCAACGTCAAACTCCTGTACCAAATACACTTGGCCAAACACAGCCATTTCCTCAACAAGGTCTTCCATTTGGCCAAATTGGACAAGGTCAGTCTAATAAACTTCCACAACCAGGTCAATCTGGACAACCAGGACCAATACTTCAATCAGAGTTATTTCCCCAACCAGGAATGGCTCCACAAACAGGAGCTCCTCCTCAACCTGGGATGCTAAGTAAACCAGCAATGCCTCCTCAGTCTAATATGCCATCCCAACCAGGAATGCCACCTCAACCTGGTATGCCACACCAACCACCTCAACATGGTTTTCCTTCTCAACCTGGGATCCCACCTCAAGCTGGTCTACCACCCCAACCAGGAATGCCACTTATTGCTGGTAAACCAGCCCAACCTAATTTACCACCGCAACCGGGTATGCCATCTCAACCTGGTATTCAACTTCAATCAGGTATGCCACCTCAACCTGGTATGCCTCCTCAATCTGGTATGCCAACGCAACCTCGTATGCCTCCTCAACCCGGTATGCCTCCACAAGCTGGTATGCCTCCTCAACCTGGCATGCCTCCCCAATCCGGTATGCCACCGCAACTCGGTATGCCACCGACACCCGGTTTGCCACTTCAACCCGGCATGTCACCTCAACCTGGTATGCCTCCTCAACCTGGTTTGCCTCCTCAACCTGGTATGCCTCCTCAACCTGGTATGCCACCATCTTCGCAATATAACCAATTCCAGACTATGCCTGGTCTGCCACATATGCCACCTGCGGCATCTCAGCAACACCAATATCATATGCAACCATTCAAACAAGGATACGGCGCCCCCCCCGGACCTCCTACTAGTGATCCTTATACGGGTAAGCTAATGTATACATTTTTTTTACATATTATGACGCCTGTCATGCTTCGCAGGATGTGGTGCAGGTGTCTAAGTTGTAATTTCATGCAATAGCAACTTAAATACAGACCAATCACGGGCAATACAATCGCGCAAGTGTCCATCCAAGAGTCAAATTAAGGACTTCGGCACTACACATCATATAGAACCAGACTCTGTGGCTATTATACATTTTTCAATATAATAAAAAATTAAACCTGTTCAATCCGTTGATGGGCCACTACACGAGCCCATTCAGTTTACTGTTCCTGGCTGGCTAAAAAATTGCTGGTACATTAACACAAGAGTCTTATTTTCCCAGACTCAAGGTTGGCAACACACCATTAAAATCTTTGGTGTATATAGGTCACGATTGTATTGATGATTATAGATTATTATTTTCTCTGAAGACTAACATTTAGAAAGTAGACACAGTAAGATTTAAGGTAAGGACTCTCCTGCCCATTCTCTAGATAGTAATCCTTCCTCGACCTTTATGATACCCACCAAAAAGTAAGCGGTGGTGTTGTGTTCGAGGTTACCACATACTGCCATATTTAAAATGAAAATCCTTAAAATAAAAAATCTCTATAATAAAAAGACTGGTTTTTAATGTATGGAATTTCGCTTTGTTCACATAAAGAGAAGTAAACCCTGGAAAGTCAGGTTATAATTCCATAGATTATAACTGCAATCAGGCTTCTCATATTGATAACGTCCTTACAGGTATGCCACCAATGCCAACACCGCAAATGGGAGGAGCAGCGCCATATCAACAGGGATCTGGGTACCCTTCATATCAGACACAACAGCCAGGCTATGGACAACAGTTTTCTCAACCACAGCAAAAACGTCTTGATCCGGATCAGATGCCAAGTCCTGTAAGAATATAAATATGCATTTGTATTTGTAAAAATATTATTCTGCAGGCACAGCTGAATAATCAAACAACCAAAATAACAGTTTGGGCATGTTGTAGGATGATAGATAAATATCAGATAAAACATACATTCAATGGGAAAGGCCATGGCTATCGGAGACATGGGCTACTTAGGGAGATCAATCAATGACATATATATCCATAATTGTAATTATCGGTAAAGAAACAACAGGTGTGTTGGAATCGTGATGTTTCTTTATTGATGGGGTTAGGAATCTGTGATGACGATTTGTATGTATGTTTCTGCCGTCGGATCTTCTCGATAAAAATATTTAAAAAAATAATAATACCATTTGATTGAATATGAATAAGGTTTGCAAAGATTGTTTTATTTTATTACTTGTGAAAGTTTTTTGGTGTGACAAATTGTTTTCGGAACAAGGTATAATAATTTGTCTTGATAATAAAATTCACTTTCCATGTGCACTGTTCATAGGACAACAGTTTTCTGGGTATTTTTTGTCACTGCAAATGAATATTGATACATTAACGTTCTAGGAAACTTTAACTTTTAGTAATGCAGATGAATTAACTTAGTAGCGCTAAGCTGCATTGCAATGATTTTTCTTTTTTCAGATCCAAGTAATGTTTGATGATCAACAGAACAGAAGTGGTGTGTTTGTTACCAATGACAAAGGATTGGTACCGCCGCTAGTTACAACAGATTTTATTGTTGATGACAAGGGAAACTCTAGTAAGTATATCATACCACAAAAAAAATATGCTACACTGTCTTGTACAGGGATAGTGAACCAAGGGCATGCGAGCCATCAAGAACTTGACACATTTTTTTGTCATGTCACCGATCACGAAATTCATTATGCACTAAGAAAAAAAGTGGGAAGTAGTTATTTTATGTCGAGTGAACGCGAGCGCGATGGAAGTTTTAGTTTTGGTTGTTGTTAAGGTTGAATTGATAATATTATATCCTCAAAAAATTTAAATTATTTTACTAGCTATGGTATGGTATTTCGCCTTTGTCTAGTGCATGCATAATAGACACAAACATGGGATATCTCTCCAAGTTTTGGAGTATACATTTTTAAGTACACGTCTTATTTGAAATAAATATAACTTCAAAACTGCTAAGTTAATTTTATATATTATTGGTACTTCTAGCAACACTCTGGAGAAAACGGGCAGTGTTATTTTCTGGTTCCAGCCAAAATATTTCCAACTGATCACTCATAAGAAATTGTTATCCTAATATCCATGGTGTAGAGATTAGATGTTTGTCAGACCGTTCTTAGCCTAAAGAAACAGGTACTTATTAAACAAGTAAATTTCTGGGGTCTCGTGATGAGGTAAATATCTAAACTATTCTGATATTTAAACATATATTTGTTCAACATTTCAGGTCCACGTTACATTAGGAGTTCCATGTACAGTATTCCAGTAACAGCTGATTTGTTGAAGCAGACTTCTATACCATTTTGCCTTGTGGTAAGTTATTTTAAAATTATAATTAGCTTAAAACAATTTAGCATGTAGAAGTTATTACAACTTAGCATCTCCTATTTTAATTAGATGTCTGTCTGGCCCAAGTTATTCTTGGGCCGGAGCATACTTCTATAGGTGCAGCCTTCTTATCACGGCTGATTGTTAGATGGTATTTAAACTAAGGGCTTCTGGTGGTCTCAACAACTACTTACAAAAGTTTATTAATATGTATCAGCTCGAGATCTCGTAAAGATTGGTAGACTGAGATCTGTCTTATTGTAATATTTATTTGTTGTAACATCGTGCTGGTTGTTTTTAGATATCACCAATGGCTGAGACTGTAGGGTCTGAGCCTGAACCTCCACTGCTGGACTTCGCAGCGCTTACGGGGTCGCCGACGATGGGCCCAGTTCGCTGCTCACGTTGCAAGGCCTACATGTGTCCCAACATGAAGTTCATTGACGCTGGCCGACACTTCAAGTGCGCCTTTTGCAAGGCCACCACAGAGGGTATGTTTAACCGGGCTATATACATAAGGTCATCGTCACCAGAACTCCGGGAGGGCGTCGTACTCTATCAAACTGATAAAAGAGAGACATGCCATAGTCAGATAAATAGGTCTGAAGTACTTAATTAAATAGAAACCAGGCCAGTTTCTTATATGTAGCAGTCCTATTAAATATATAACTCGCCTGGATCGGTGCCAGCGCCTTCTGTTGTAATAATGCTATTTCTGTTGTAATAATGCTAGAGCTTACTATTGCTAGAGCTATATAATGCTATTGTCGTGTTCCGGTTTGCAACAACAGAGGTGATGATGATGCATTGCCAACTTTGAGTCTGGGATGATAAGACTCTTGCGTATGGGTACCGGTTACTTTACTTTCCAAAACGGAACACGACATTATGCAAAGAGTCTCTTCAAATATTTCTTTCAGCTAGAAATAAAATAAGTAAAACATACCTTTATATCTGGTGTATATAAGCGACGGTTATCTCTTACCATCAGTAAGTCCGTCTTGTTTTCTTTCCTGTGAGATAAAAAAAAGTATAATATGTATTATAAATTTTTAATATTTGTTTTTCTGTGCAGTGCCAATGGAATACACCCAGTACATCAATAGTATGCAACAGTATGGACGTGTACCAGCCGAAATGGCACTAGGAACTTACGAAATTGTCGCCACTAAGGAGTATTGCCGGGTGAATATTAGCTTTATTAAATACTAGTCAATTTAAGCACAATAAATAAATGCCCATTTGGCAGAGATGCACCTCTGTACACATTTACCTGCCCCTAGTACGTAGAGGATTAGCCTAGCATACTTAGTCCCAACATGTGATGTGTGACAAACTTATTGCTCTATCGGGCAGATATCCCACCCCGGAGAAACTGAAAAAAATCTTAAACCACGTGGTCGGGAGGCGAGGCTATTGCTAAAATTAACTATATCCCCCCCCGAGGTGGACCGACGGTCTAGTAAAGACCGTATGTAACCGCTGGATGCGTACAGTGCTGAATTCGATTATAGCGATCTGTAAGGGAAGCCTCTTTCCAGCAGTGAAAGTCATTCAGCTGGAATGATGATGACGACATATTAGTAGACCGTGACCGAGAAATTGAAATTGTACCAAAATAGTTTCCGTGGTGTTTGCTAGATGCGCTAATGACTCGTGCTTAAAAATGAGAAATGATTTTGTCCAGAAATGAAACCTTAACAGGCAGGCAGCGAAGGACTATGAGTTGTGAAGATCGGGGATGCCATACTGGGCATATTGCATACAGTTGATGTCAAAAGGCAGATGAGAATAAGATAAATTGACTTTTGGTCTTTGTAAAATCAGATTTCTCCACGTTTTCAAGTAGATTAATATCTAATGAATGGCAATTAAACCCTAATTGTGAACACCCAAATAGTTTCTTTGTTCATATACACTGGATGAGCTTAGTAAATTAAAAGCCCTATTCTAGGGTCCCATTGTAACCATTTGTTTATTCTTTCAGAATAACACTCTACCTAATCCACCAGCTATAGTCTTCGTCATAGATGTGTCATACAATGCAATCAAGAATGGCCTGGTGCAAACGGTTTGTGATAACATCCTGGATATAATACAGGTACGCGTGTTATATTTTTATATGGTAACGAAAAAAAAAATGTGTGAAATTCACTCGTGGCCGAAGTGAAATTTGTAAAAAGTAGATTACGAGAGATGAAATCACTACAATTTGAATGAAGACTCATTTAATTAAAGCAGTATTAATAACAGAACATAGAATTATTAATTAAAAATTGTTTCAGAGTATGCCTAAAGATGAACAGACAGGGAAAAGTTGGACCAGAGTTGGATTCATCACTTTTAGTTCTACTGTTCATTTCTATAATATAAAGGTAAGTTGGGCAGATATTTGCGCGCTGATTTTCTTATTGATAGACATATTTTATATGAAGCATTGTATCCAAGCCGACCTTGTTTTACACATGATAACACATTAATCAAATACTTAAAAAAAAAAAATTATGCATGTGTCTGAAAAGGTTTATAAGGTGCTTACTCAATTTCATAAATACTTGCCATAAGTTATTATTTCGCA
>DVZW01000257.1:0-11535 GCA_018237805.1 Mesosemia grandis
TGAAATCAATATCTGAACCCCAGACATATGCTGTAATTGAAATATCAAGTTACAGTTTTAAAATAGTTATTTCAGTTCTACTAGCTACTACTACTACCATTTAATCATTTAAGTATCTTTAGATTTATTGTGTACTGCTATGTGGATAATTGTGTCTAATACTATTTACATACATATCATCTATGTCATTTTCATTCAATGCCTACTATCTTCTTGTCAGGTAGCTCTTAAGAGGCAAGCACAAATTGTCAAATCACCATCACCTTGACAGTTAAAATTCTGCAATGACTAATAGACGCTAGAATAATATCAGTCATTTTTATTTTTACTATTGATTGCAATTTACTCGTACTATTTTTACTTAAATAAATATATGTGAAAGTATATAATTATTTACAAAAAATAGGAAAACATATATTTTGCCAAAGTGCCAATGATAGAAGTATAAATCTTACATCAATATGCCACTATAATATCAGTGATTGTCATTGTCATATTTTGGTTTGAGGGGTAAGTGAAGTTATGCAAGATACTTAACATTGTCCCTCAGTTATCAAAAGATCAATATAGTAATTTTCTATCCTTTGCTATAAAAAATCTATTTCAACAATTATTTAAGATAGGCGAGCAACATTGAGGTACTACCAAATTAGCGACATTTATATTTCAATATCAGGAAATTCATCTGCTTGCTGACATCCCATGTTATAAAAAAAATATAATGAAGAAATATGCCTATTATACATTTACATATTGAGTTACTAACCACCAAAATGTGCAGCTGCAATAAATAATGAACCAGACCCAACAAACGGGTCCAGGATTATATTTCCTGACTGAACTTGTGCCTGGTTGGCCATGATGAGGGCCAGTTGGGCGTCCATACTTGTATTGCCGATAAATTGACGTTTCTTCAATGAGTGTACTTGTATAAGATCACGTTGTCCATCTGCAACCTGAAAATATAAGGTATTTTTAATATTTATGTATAGTGGTCATGAACGAATGAGAGCAGTTGTATAAAGACTTGCAAATTAATGGACTCATGTCTGGCAAATATGACCATAGTTACGTCTCATACTTTTTTATTCTGTATTGTCACACCCATTATCCCCGATGGAGTAGGCAGAGGTCAAACTAATACACACTAGTGCCGCTAGTGTGTACTAGTATTACCCAAGATTAGCCGATAATATTAAGGAGGCAAGCATGTCGCTATATCGGGCACATTCCAATCCTGGGCAGTAAAAGTTTTTCATAAAGTAAAGCATAGACACCGTTGCCATCAGAAGATGATACATACAAGTTTTATTATTCTAATGGTAACAAAATATATTGCCAACACAATTGAAAAGTGCTAGTGGTGCATAGCCAACTTTGCAACTTAGGTGTTAAATCTATTTACAAGATCTCTGGGTATATTAGCCTCCAAATGTTAAGGCAGGAAGAATAAGTACCAATGGCAGTGGTATTGACCCACTGGGTGAGTCATAACAGGACTCTGCTACCTAACTACCTACCTAGTAGTCACGATGATGGTGATTTGCTTAACCATTGCACACCACTTATGAACTCTCTGGTTGAAGGACAGTTTTCTCTATTGTTACATGGCTCTTAGACCAACATGGCAAAGATTTTTTTATGTGTAAAAATTCAACTGTGCAGTTTTAAACATTTTACATAATATACCATACCAATCTTCCAAAGAATAAGTCATATGGCTGGTCTGGAACATTGTTTGGATCACTTCCATAAAATTCCATATAGGAAAGTGTAATATCTGGACTCCTCAAGTTCACTGGACCTTTCAGTGGTAAGTAGCTGAATTTCTAAAAAGAAGCACTTAATTGTCATATTTAGTCCAACTAATATCAGATACAAATGAACATCAATTATGATATGGGTGTTAGTCAATGATACTAAGACATAGATAAATTTAATAAACACCCATACGCAGAAATACAGAGATTTATGTTCATCAAACAAATGTCTGCTTCATCAGGAATCCAGCTCCGAGCCTCGTCAATTAGCACAGTTAGGCATATACCCATTTGTCCAACGAGGCGGTAATATTAATGCATAAAATTAGTATTCATAATTAAATTGGTCTTTGGTGCACTATTTTTTGATTCATTTTTGAGTTAATCGACAACATAAAATGTAAATGTAAAAACATTACTAAAATTTGAAATTGAATAAATATCATACCAGTGGCACTAATGATATTTATTCAATTTGAACTAGTATTACAAACAAATGTGAACTAGTATTACATGACATATAATATGTGATGTGACAGGTGACAAACCTGTCACCAAATCGGACACATTCCTATCCCAGGCAGTGAATTTGTTTCAGAAAAACGGAAAACTCATTATACCTTTTTTTTAATAATGAAGCAATAAATTTTTAGAATTCTTCTCTCTATAGACAAATTTTCCTTATCAAAAACTGCACTGGAATCAGTTTATACAATAAGAAGCTAAGATACTACAAATACGACACACCTACACAGACAGACAGGTCAAACTTAGAACCCGTCTCTTTTTCTCGTCTTCTTTTTGCCAATCAATTCCGTCTATGTAAAAGAACTTGTTTAGCCAAGTTTATGCTCTAATATATTTTTCTTAACTTCATCAACCCTGCACAACCACAAATTTATCTTAACCAAATTGGTTGTGGTCAAGAGTCACCAAAACTGATGAGAATGCATGTAAAGATTTGTGAATATTGAGGAATCGAAACGGGTATCTCAATCGCTATGCTTGGAACTCGGTTCTCTCTGCTTCCCTGCCAGGAACTTAGCGTGATGATATAATATTATATTATCAATGTTAACACTCATTTACTTTGCTTGTCAGTATACAATTTTAGTTATACCTAATACAAATGATGTTGATCACAACATATTTTCATTTCAAAGGTGTTGAATCTTATATCTCTAAAACATTGTCTCTTCTACCATCTACAAGAACGTAATGTATGTAGGTGTAATTACGTTAAATAGGTAAAATAAATTGGTTACCTCAATTTTATCAATTTTCTCTTTCATAGTAAAATGTTTACAGAAGGTCTCAACGTCTACTTTAAATGATTTAGAAGGATCACTACACACTTTTATTAATTCACTCGGACAAATATATGTATCTGTATAATTGTCAGTAGAATTTTGAAGGGCAAGCCAATTCCCGGTAAAATTGTTCAGGGCAGCTTCTAAATTTTCATGTAAGCTCGCATCTGTTTTAGCTCTAGACCAGAGTTCTACACAATTTTTCAATAACACAGATCGTGATGCTATCTTTTTAGCACAATCCTCTGTAGGTAGTTCAACTATCCAATACGGTTTACTCATACATGGCTTTTCAATGAAATTTATAGGTATTTCTAGCAGAGACACAATACTTTGAATTTCCTAAAACAAAAATAAATACACAGGATTACATTCACAGTTATTATTCATGATATTATTTTAAAATCTTGTTTAAAACTAGAGTAACTTACAGCATATCGGAAATCAACATGTTCATGTGCGAACCACATTAAATAACGTCGCCACATCATGAAAGATTTAAAACATATGTTAGAATCAAATCAATTTGTATTTCATACATGTAAAAGATATAATAAATTATAATAGAAATGTTTTTAAAATCATAACCTCAAACTTCAAAGCTTACAGTGCTGACAGCTGAGCTTTTTTTCGTCCCCTATAGAACAAACTAAGACCATTAGCCATACTGCCTTTCTTTCATTATTCTAATGTGAAGTCAGAAGTCGTCATCTTGAGTTCATCTCTACTATTGGCTCCTCTCGCTCTGCGTAAATCGAAAGTGAAATTTACGCGGAAGAAGAGTTGCCATCGCCTGTTTGGGAGGGTTTTTTTTATTGTGCTTTTGTTAAATTGTCAACTAAGACACATAAAAAACCATGCTACCTATCCCTACTAACTAGTCTCCTGCAATGTAAACCACTGCAAATAAATTCAAACGCATAATTTATGCAAATACCTTGTATATATACCTGCCAAGTAAAAAGAGTAGCAATTAAGTCAAAAATAACGGTTTAAGATAGACAGGACTTTGCGTTTTCGTGAGGCAGAGGTTAAGAAAGTAGCAGCAGTAAATTATAGAAAAAGAGCAGGTGTCCACTCCTGTTTAAAAGTTTCGACAAAAAGGATAAGCAGTGAATTTTTAAACCGCACAGAACAGTTTGGATTATGAAAGATAAAGGATGTTAGTCTTAACAAAAACAATGTTTATATACATATTGTTTCAGATTTTTGATTAGGAATAAACAAATATATGAGATCGTAAAGGATACGTGAAAAAAAGGGGGGAAAAAACAAAAAAGATAACGATCAAATTCATTCTAAACCCTAGCAGAGCTGGGATTGAAAGTTATAGATATAATGGTAGCGATTTTTTTTAAAAAGTTTATGTAAGAAGCTAAATATATTGTGGAATGTAGATTGAAATGACTGATACTAGATTCACTCACGCAATCATAAGAATTAAGGAAAATGACAGTGAGAGTAGGATCCTGAGTTAAGCCTTTTTGCTGATTTTAGAAAGGCTTAGATTTAGCAGTAGACATCTGAAGACGGATAAATTTTAGTTTAATTTAAAAAATATAAATTCATCTTTGGTTTAATGGTTAGTTACACTGTCTGTACTGGATATCCCAGGTTCTGTCCTAGGGAAAATACATTCTTTATTTCAGTTTTCGAAAAAAAATTATTAATTTGCCATGGATCGGTTCATGATCGATTTACCAAAATGCAATGGTGGCATTACCATGAGAACAGGACCAAAACCGCCGTTTCAGATAGATGTGAGTTCAAGTTACCTTATCTTTTAAATTTAGACAGGATTGTGCTTACCTCCTTTTTATTATCCCTGCCTGTTATCCCCGAAAGGGTAGGCAGAGGTGAAACTAGTACACACTAGTGGCATTAGTGCCTAGTATACACTAATATATTACTTTGCTTATATATTATATATTGCTTTGTGCGCCACTGAGTCACATTATGCTCTGTAATTGGAAAACTCTCATAGAGTTCCGTGATATGACAGGTGGTAAACCTGTCGTCGTATCAGACACATTTGTCTAATTCTGGGCAGTGAAGTTTTTTCAGAAAATCTAAAATAACCCTTTAACGATTTTTTTTCTAGTTACCGGCTACTTTACTGTCCTGAAAGCTATGCTAACAAAGCAATAATTTTTTGTGTCAATATGGTTTAACTTGACTGTTTGAATGTCACCTTATTGGGCACTTAATCCAATCCTGGACAGTGTATTTTTTTTAGAAAAAATGTCTTGGCTGGGAATTAAACCACAGAACTGTAAATCTTATACCGGTCCCGGTACCACTATGCCAATGAGGCGTAATGCCTTGTACATGCATTTAAAATTGAAATACAGTCTGGCCATAAATACTGTTATGACCAGACCGGCCATAGACTCGGCGCCAAGTAATAAAGCTCGATCCACCCAACCTTGGTTAGAAACGAATGTTCAGAGCCGAATACTGGCCGTCATTTTGTCCAGATCTTAGTCTACGGGATTAGTTTTAGAGAGTAAGCCTTACTCTAATCGCCATAATAATTTGTAAAGAAGAATTTTCCCATAGAAAGAGTGTATGCTGCTATTGATGACGGTCCTTAACGTTTAAAGGACTGTAGTACAGCCAATGCAGTCAGTTTTAGAAAGAAAGACTTACTCTAATCGCCATGACTATTTCCCATAGAAAGAGTGCATGCTGCTATTGATAACTGGCCTCAACATAAAAAGGACTGCATTGCAGTCAATGCAGACCTATTTCGAATAAGCTTTATCTATTTTTAATGGTTTTATATTAATATATTAAACTAACACACTATAATACTACTAATACTTGTGAATGTAGTAATTTAATTAAAAGTAGGCAAGTAATGAAATAAAAATAACAATATTAGTATAATATTTTTGTACATATACAAATAGATCATACATACATACATTTTCCACACTTTTCACTATTGATCTCATCATATACCTAAAGTTCTTTACGAGTCTTTATTATCATTTGCATACCCTCCTTCTAATATATCTTGTAAGAAATCTATATATTTATCTTTGATGAAACCAGAGCAAGCTACATAGTGGCCCCCTGAGTGTTCTGCTATTTCTGGACGCACAAATAAGTTTATTAAGGCTTCACTCATTTCTGTAACAAGAAAACAAAATTATTTACAGGTAAATCTGATTTACGCAAATTGCATTAGTCAATCTATGTATATAAATATTATAAATGCGGAAATTTGGATGAGACTGGATTCTCGTATCACTCCAGAATAGTTAAAATCGATAATAAACAGATTTGGAAGTAATTTGACACAGAGGTAACTGAATCAGGATGTGTACTCTAGAATAGAATATAGGCATATAATCCCGAAAAATGTGCAGATCCTGTGGAATGGTGTTTGTTTGTGTTACATGTTTTTGTTCCAATGATCAACATATGAAGAATTTTACATTGTGGAAGTTTAGGAATCGGATAACTTAGACGACTGTTACCAGATATATCCAGAATCCCGCAGCATTTACAAATCACATGTTAATTATGCAGCTGTGTGGTGGGTGAAACTAGTATTGTTTTTAATGAGTGGTCAGTAATATAGTGAGATGCAGTTCCAGGTTTAATCCAATGTTTGGATACTTTCATTTTAGTTTTTAACTCTCAATGCGAAATAGGGGTGTTAAATGTTTGTGCACAGTTGCATCATAGTTCCCATGGATAAAGCAAGTGCTTTTTTTTTTTTAAATTAAAACCCAAATGAAAAACAGGAATGACCAGTAGTCAATACTGCCAATCCATTGATATATATTGGTAATAAATACTTTATACAACAATAGTTCATGAGTTTACAATCCTATATGAACAAAAATAAATATTATCATATCCATTATCCTGAGCATAAAATGTCTGCAAATGCAAATAGTTGTTTCACCACTTCTATCTTCAGTTATAAATATAAATATTATCACACCTATTAACCCCCTTTGGGGTAGGCACAGTTGAAACTTGTACACACTAGTAGCACTCATTTACACCTATTATAATAAGTCCCTTGATGTGACATCTCAGCAGCTATCTTATTCAGAAAAATTGCAAAACTCATTAAACCATTTTTTATTGCCCAACCTGTGACTAGAACCTAGTATCTTGTGCATCTTACCGACACAGGTACTGCTATTCCCAAAAAGCTATAATGTAATATATTTCTAACTTTCATCTTAACATTCTCAAAAATGATTAATGTGACTTTGCCCTATGATAAAATATTATGGTGTATAACATTGGTTATGAAATGCAAAACACTGATTTAGTTTAAATTTTAATTTGATTATAATATTACACCGAGCATAGAAAAATTGTCCAGATGGAGATGAAATTAATATGTCATAAAATTACCTTTTGGTATAATAGAATCGCTTTCTCCGTAAACATGCAAAGAAGGCAAGTTGATGTCTTCATCATAAAATCCCTTGTGTACTAAACTCCCTGATCTGAATCCAGATGCAAATATTCCAAACTTAAATGTATATGGTAAATCTGAAAACATAGAAACCATTTTGTTTAATATATTTTTGTTAGGTGTGTTGACTTGAGAAATACATACTAAGGTTTGATTACTGAGTCAGACACTGATTTTTGAACTGAAAATTTCTATAACCCCATTAGATGCATTTTGACAGGGGAAAATCTTATGGACTCACAGCAGTAACATGCTGTAGCGATTGTCACATGTGCTTCACACACACACAAGGTTTTCGTTTCAATCCCGGGAGGACACAATTCTAATCTTATTTTTATATTATTTTTTTAATTTTGTTAATAAACAAGTTATTCAAATAAAATTAAGTAATCATTTTGTTATAGTTTTATATTTTGATTTGTATTCCTCATGACTGCCTCTGAATTTTTATTTAATTTATGAAACACTATAATAAAATTATAGGCAGCTTTCCAACTGGGAATAACTGTAGTAGTGGAGTTAATTGGATTGGGTTAATTTTAATTATTTTAGATCAACTCCCTTTGCAAATAAAACCCTGAGAATTTCAATCTAAAAATTTAATCTGTAAGAAGTCAGCACTATGGCAAACCACAACTGACACACATCGTTTTCATTTTAGCCGTACACAGAATAAAGACATAGTCAAACCTAGAGCCTATACAGATGAATACCAGAAAATATGAGGTCAATCAAATTACATTATATTAGCCTTTGTCATATTCCAGTTTAGAGTGAAGTAACCGGAACACTTATCCAAGAGACTTATCATCTCAGACTCAAGATCGGCAACACACCATTAAACCTTTGTCGTCTAAAGGCGACAGTTATCACTTACCATTAGAAGAATCGTCTGGTTTGCTTTCGACATATTTTAAAAAAAATATACCAATATAAAAATAATACTGACACCCTCTCTGTTGCATAGCAGCCAATAAACCCACAAGGCAAGCGCCCTGTGAGAATCCCATGAAACCATCTATTGGACCATACTCCTCAACGACTTCCTTAATTAGATTTAAAGTGTCCTCAAAGCCTATAGCAGGACCACCCAAACATTTACCACTAAACGTATTATCTTCAGCATTGAACCACCAGGAACGGCCATCTGAAAGAAACTACTGATATAATCATGTCTGATTTAATAACTGAAAATAAATAAATACGATGTTCTAAAATATAATAACTGTACCTAATAACTATACCAATCAAACATTAGTATTAAAACTAAGACAATAGCACCTCTGAGTTAGTTTTTTAATATTCTTAAAGAAAAAGTGCTAGTGCTTTATGCAGGTTTTAAGAAAAAACTATCAAAATTTTAATCATATTCTAAGGTCGTTAATTTGGTAGAGAATCAACACAGATCATACATATCAAGAAAATCTTACTTTGAAATAAAACCATTTATGTAGACCAAATATATTTATAGAATTATTATTAAATACATAACATATTCATTACCTTCATCACCTGTTCCATCTTCACTTATTACTTTATGGGGAGCTGACACAAATATTAGCTGAGCATATTTTGATACTGCTTTTCTGAATGAACCAAGCTTAGCTCTGAACATTTCCCCATTCTGACGATATCCATGAAAAGCTAAAATTTTTAATTTAGGCTTCTCTTCTTTATTGTTTGTCGGTGGAGGTGGAGATTGATTAGAATTCGAATTTGTTTCAGACATTTTGTAGGCATCAAACGTGTAAAATTTATTTAGCCATTTATTTTTTTTGCATACAATGCGCATAAAAGAGTACACTTTAATCGAATTAAAATTTTATTATGAAAACAGACTTTTCGATTTATTTCTTTGACATTTAGATGTTTATACCGAATAGAAATAGTGACTGCATTAATAATTTAAATTTGTGATGAAAAACAGAACGTCAATGGGTGAAACTGAATATTTAATAAATTTTAAATGAGTACAGAAAACAGGATTATATTCATTACTAAAAAACTGCTAAAAACTAAAGATTAATGGCGAAAAAAATCTGTTGTTACTGTGTCACATTTCGTGTGTCAGATTAAAAATTTTAATGTAATACAGATTATGGAGAATTAACATTATTTTTAAAAAATGTCCGGAGTAGCAGACACTGTAATATATACTGTTTAAATGTCTTATCGAAGATAGATAAAGTCGAAATGCGATATTATTATTTTTTTAAAAAAGATTTATTCTTAAGCATATTTCACTTTTCTAATATTTTGGTAATTTTTTGGTAAGCTGACAAATTTATTGATTTACGAAGTTCTAGTGTATAAAGCCTAAGTTAGAGGAATCAAGGCCCAAAGTCAAATAATAAAAAAACCGTCGCGAAGCACTATTACAAGACACTAACATGTTGCTGTTCCTGCCAAAAATTCTAATTAAACAAATTGAGGCAATGGTGTTCCGTGCCCTAACAGCAGATATCTATTTATTAATATAGATTTTCAATTAAATTATTTGAAAAGCTTCGAGATGTTAGAACAATCATACCATTCCAATTAATCTTCTCGCAAAGAAATCGCTCATGGCAATTGGCAGCATGGCCACGAGACGTAGCCTGTTCAGTGTCCTATTGAAATAAAAAAAAATTTGATATATTTCATTTTCTGGCGCGAAACCGAATGAGAAAAAAATAAAAGTTGCTTGTTGATTATATTTGTTGAGGTCTGAGGTTTGTTATTAATAAAATTTTAAAACGAAAGATATAAAATCATGGATGAAGGTGATTTTGATCAGCGTTTGAGAGATCTACAGCGGGAATATCTGGAATTTCTAGATGACGAAGTATTACTATATTTACTTAATGGTACATAACCTTCCAGATTCCGTTTAATTAAATTCTTTAAACAATTAAACTTTACTATTTCCAGGAAGATCAAGGAATTTATATGGAAAAAACTAAACAAATGATTACTGAAAAGGGCAGACGTCTTGTAATAAACATAAACGATTTACGGAGGAAAAATCCAAATAGAGCTAAAAGTTTATTAGATAGTGCTTTTGAAGAACAAATTGCTTTTCAAAAGGCTTTAAAAGAATATGTTTCATCTATAGACCCTACTTATGCAAAAGAACAAGAGGAATTTTTCGTTGCATTCTCTGGAAGTTTTGGATCGAAACACGTAACACCAAGAAGTTTGACATCAAGGTTGTTAATTTTTATTACATTTTACTAGTTTTTGGCGGTAGCAATATCTGCGGTGATTTGAATTCAGCAAATGTTTTTTCTTGGAATAAAATAGTTATTATTGTTTTGTTGTTATTCATCAAAATTTGTAGAGTTTTATACTGACTAAAGTAAGATTTATAATTTATAGTGATAAGTAACTTGATAATTGTTTATTATATTATTAGGATTGAGAGCGAAGACTGTCAGAAGTCTCAAAACAGATAGTATTATTTTTGTTCTACCATCACAGTTTTCCTGGATTTCCTCTCAATCTTTTTGCTACCTTGATCCCGTTTGGGTTTTTCATCTAGTACTCTTGTTAAAATGTTAATACAATGCAATCTCAATATAGCAAAAGCGAAGGGAAACAAGAAATATTTGTCATACCAAGGATTTGTTACTATGAGGTTTGTTATATAGAGATTAGGTCAATCTACAATTTTCAAGGGGTAAATTAAAAATTTTAAAGAATATCAGCTTCAAATAGGTACTCAGCAGTTTATTGTTTGTATTGAAACATTTTCACTAATACATATATGAAAACATATTTTAATGAAATAAAATGTTTATCTTACGAAAAATTGAATTATTGTGTGAATAATTAATTATTGGGATACATTATGTAAAGGTTTTAAGCTTTGCCGACACCTTTGTGGGGCATTAAGAATGAAGGACACATACATTTTATTTATACTAAGTATTTTTACTTTTTATAGGTATTTAGGAAATTTAATATGTGTGGAAGGAATTGTTACACGAGTTTCGTTAGTACGACCAAAAGTGGTGAGAAGTGTCCATTATTGCCCTGC
>DVZW01000258.1:0-11531 GCA_018237805.1 Mesosemia grandis
ATATCAGGTTCACTTATTTTTATATATATTCAATTGTAATAGTTATTGTGCGGCAATAAATAAACTGTCAATAAAAACAAAAATTAAAAGTGTGGGTAATGATAATATTACAAGATTTTAAGGGTAAATTACAAAAAATAAAATTTTCGTTCGCTAGTAACTTTAAGGTTGAACTAATATTTCTGAACGAAAGTAGAATATAAATTTAAAAAGTGTAGCGCAAAATAAAACCGGATAAAATGTAGGTAGGTACATATGCGAAGGGATAACAGTAAACTTATGTAGGCAGGTACCTACACCTTACATGACCCTCACATTTTAGTTTTCTACCATAAGTAGGTCAAGAATTTGTTATCTGGGTTAAAAACTCATAAAATTCAAAAACTTATTAAATATAAAATTTTCAACTCTTAACAGGTTCAACTTGAATTAAAATCGAATCGGTGGAGATATATTATGTCAGATTAATTAAACAAATATATCTAAAATTTTTACAGTTATTACTAATTCACTCGGTAAATGTCCACGGCTGGATATCCGTTTATATCAGTTTCATATACTGATACTTATCAGTTTTCCATTTAATTATTTGATAAATATTCACATAATAAAAGACATGTCTGTTCATATAATAAAAGACTACTAAAAACAAAAGCCGAAAAGTTGCAATTTTAAAATTGTTTTATTATCCACTTATCATATTATTATTGAATAAAAATAATTTCTCAGTCAATTAAGATATAAAGCTGTAATTAATTCGTAATAATTATTTATAAACTTACCAAATATATATAGATAGACACACTTAGTAAATACATTTTTAATTGGTATAGAAATTTCACTAAAATATGACTAAAACACACCGTTTACAGTATGCGAAATTTAAACCGAATGTGAAAATAACACATTCGCGCTTTAGAAGGGCGTGCGGTCGACGCACTGCCCGCACAAACAACAAGTGATGTTCATTATAACGGGAGTTTGGCTGGGAGTCATGTGCGGGCGCGGGTAATAAGTTTGATTCCGCGTTAACCACTCGGCACTCATTGAAACAGTAAAATAATTAAAATAAGCGCCATCTCTCGCATCAAGTTCTTACTTTTTCAGTAAAACTAGTTAGGCCTCATTCGCACGAACGCTGTTTTAACGTAACTTGAAAAAGCGTTCAAATAGAACAAAATGCATTTCCAAGTATGTGTTCTCACTTCTCACTTCTTCAGTCAGTGCCTTTAAAACGCAACGCTATTTTCGCGAAATGTTTATTATATATTTTCTTAACGCTGGGCGTTGGTCGTTAAGGTCTCATTGGCACGAGCACATTTTTAGCTTTATTATTAGCACTTGGACATGGATGATTAGACGACTTGTAGTTGTGCTGTAGTAGTAGTTGTAATTGTACCAACTTTGGCATTTGTGTTTTGTTTTGACAGCAACGAGTTGTCAGTGGTGACTCGTGAGTTGTGATTTTGTGTTGCATCTGATTTGTGATTGCAGAAAAATGAACGTAACAACATGGCATCATGGCTTGAAATGAGCGGTTCTTCAAACTTTGCAGAAAGAAATGATTTAAATGTTTTTCTTGATGAAAGTTTGAATTTACGCATATGTAAAAAAAAATTACCAGTAGGCGCAGGAGAGCAATTTCAAGACCCCAATTACGAAAAAGCAATAATCGACAATATAAATGATTTAAAAATTAGTCCTGAAAACGATTTAGGTGAAGTTATTGAAAATAAATTTGTCCATAATATTAACGCTGAATCTGATGCGAACTTCGAAATCTTAAATAAATGTTATGAAAGTTTCCAAGTTTTCAGTAAACAACCAGAAAGCACCGTGACGTTGAATATTAAATCTATTTCCAAGGACAATATCTCGAGTAGTCAAATATTATCGTAAGTTTAATTACGTCTTACTTGTTTACAAAAATATGTAATTTAATATTGTAAAAAGATTAATGCGCCCTAAGTAATAGTGAAATCAGCTGTTTGTCAATATGATTTTGTGTCTCGCTTCCACTTAGTGTTATGATATAGTGCTCTTTATCCCACTGTTTTCATTTTTGGGCATTCTATTTTTGAACATTACCATCATGATACAGTGTGAATATCCAAATGTTGTGTTCACATATGATTTGAGGATATTTAGTAATGATTAGAAGGTAACCGACACCATTTGCCATTTATGGAATCATCAAACTAACACTTGAGCTTTTAAAGGTGTAAACTTGTTTATTACCTACTGTATTATTTCTATTTATTAGTTGGCTTAATAACCTATGAAATCTACTTACTATAAACACCAATTTTAAATAAAATTTAAAAAACAATTGCTTTTATGAATTAATATACATAAAATATACTATAATGGCATTTTAACCTGCTATAAAAGGAGATTCTAAATTTGGTTGTAATTATTGTTTGTTTCTCCAAAATTCTGTCATTTATTAACAGTTTGGAAATTCTTTTTTATTTGAAAGGATAAAGTGCCAATTAGATCTTATTTGATTTTGATGAACATATTTTACATATTTATTATTTTTGTCTTAATACATTTTTTAAAGTTCATTCATCAAGTAATTTGTTCATTTATAATCAATGTTTTGTATCTAATTAGGATTATGAGTATTTGATTACAAATTGATCTTGCTTATTCTATTGCACTAACTAGGGAGTGAATTAGACTTGTTTTTTAAATTAGCATTTTCGTACAGTTTTTAACCTCACTATGCACATATAATCTACTTAACAATCTTTATCAACACCAGTTGTCAAATTTGAACACCAGTTGGAAATTTCTTATCGTATGTAATTTATAATTTTCATCATAAAACGTACATCATAATGTACAAATATGAAACCCTAAAGATGCTTTAAATAGGGAAACCGGTCGGTTTTTAAAATTTAAATAAATAAAGTAAAATAGGTAGTACAGATTTTTTATTTCAGATATCCCGTACTGGGATTGCCTTTAATTCACCAACCATTAGTATTATTTACCTTTTGTTGTATTGTTTCAATGTGCCAGTGTTCCTTAAGATATGGTTCAATTAACATTAAATATTTAATGTTTTCTTTCTTCGCAGGGGACCTAGCGTGATGATATAATGCTTAAAAAATATTATCATATACATGTATTTTTTTTAAGTTAGTTTTGACTATGCCCATATTTGTTTATTTTGTCTTTAACGAAACGGTGAACTTTCCTCAAATTGGTCTAGTAATCAACCCCTTAATTTTTATCCTTATATATAAATATCTTGCCATATCAATTACTATAAAATATAATGGAACACATTAGTTTGTATTGTATATGTATGTAAACAATTTATTATGTAATGTTATTTTGTTACAGTAGCAGCAATGAATTTGCCCAAGATGTGTCAAAAATTGAGATTGAAATACCCAAAAAGAATGTGGTTAAAACTAAACGGAAGGTCGAGGACAATACTCCTAGGTATAAGTGTGAATTTGAGGGTTGTGAAAGAACATATAGTACTGTTGGAAATTTACGAACCCACATGAAGACTCATAAAGGTATGTTAGTACATAAAAGGCTTTATACTTCCTAGAATTGGTCTATTATAATAAAGCCCTTTATTTCAGAATTACATGCTTGATACAAGTTGATGACTATAAAATATTTCAAACTTCAGTGTGCCCATTGACAAAGGCCTCGTCTAACGGTTTCAACTGTTGCATCTTAAGTAACCCTAATCCAGTATTGAATTTTTTTGTGTTTTCCCATCTTGTGTTTTGCCATCCTTGTCTCTCTCTCTCTATATTTTCTTATGTATTTTGGTCGTGATGGTGACATGCTACCAGACTAACACGCCCAAAACAAAGATTTCTAAATATATAACCATTTTCTGTGAAAATAGTGCTGTAAAAACCACGTGTAACTTAGAGAGAAAGTATGGATGATGGTATAACAGGATGCGGTCCTATGTTATGACGTATCATGCATAACAAATAGAAAAACCTTTTTTATTTTGTCCTGTCTACTCATTTTCTTAAAGTTTATCTATCTGACAAAATTTGAGTCTTCTCATTATTATTCATAGTAAACTATAAAGGTTTCCAGATAATTAAAATAAGTTTTTGATAATTGGAAATATTAAACTAAGGACCTAGTGCAACTCATACCGACACTGATGCCGAACAGATATAATCATAGTGCTTGGCAAATGATAAATGTCTTAACCTGAATTGATAAATACATATAAGAAAAAATAAGTGTTTTATATTAAGTTTGGTTTGATTATCTGTATATTATTTGAACATGAAAAATTTTAATCATAATTGTTTTCAAGAGATAATATAGAGATAATAATTTGACTTAAGTTATCTTTTAGTATTCATATTTATAAATTGATTCATACTCCAACCTTATATATTCTATTGTTTCTATCTATTAAAATACCTATTTTCCATTGATATTGCCTCGTTGGCATGGTAGGTACGTTGGTCAGTATAAGATGCACGAGGTCCTGTTCAATTCCCCAGTTGGGCATAAGAAAAATGGTATAATGAACTTATTCACATTTTCTGAATATAAAGTCGGATTTTCTATAAAATTACCAGTATACACTGGCGAAACTGGTAAGTACTAGTTTCACCTCGATCTAACTTTCCAGGGATAATTGACATAATGATATTTTTATGTTATATCGTCTAGGAAAGTATACCAGCAGATTTTATTTCCTGATGGTAAGAGACTACCATTTTTCATTACAGTTAGATCAAAATTTTAAGACTGAGATGTTGTCTCTTGCGTAAAAATAAAACCTTACTCTTCAAATCGGAACACGACACTGACAAGCACTAACGTCATTGTGGCAGGAATAAATAAGGCACAGGAGCTACCAAACATCATCGTTAAACTAGTAGAGCTAACATCATTGTGCGAATGTATTAAAAGTCCTATAATATATAAATCCATCTGATGTATAATATATCCTGCATACCCAATGATTAATTCATTGTATAATTGCATTTATTATTATAGTAGATAGAGACATGTATGTCTCTATTTGTGTATTAATGAATAAATTTTAACTGTTTCAGGAGAATACAGGTTTATATGTCCAATGCAGTCATGTAATAAAGCTTTCCTCACATCATACAGTCTTAAGATTCATGTGCGGGCTCACACAAAGGCCAAACCATTCGTCTGTACCATTGGCAACTGTAACAAGGCATTCAACACTTTATATCGGTGAGTTATACATCCCACACAAAATAATCTAACCATAAGTATGGCTTTATCTTACGTTTTCAATATTAGGAGGCCCAAAGCGGTATGGGGAAAACACAACATATCACAAGGGGAATTTATTAAGACATCATGTGTTTTTATTTTCAAACCGAAATACATTTGTATTTAATCGCATAGGGCTAGGACAAAACCTCAAAACATATCGCCAGGAGGGAGGTGGCGGTCTAAAAAGTTGCTGAAAAACATCACGTGATCACATGGTACCTCCTCTATTTTGGAACTCGGCTAATAACTTTGACTTTATTATATTTAAAGTAGATTTCGCATTTGACTCCAACCAGTTAAAGCAATTGACCCTGTAGGGGCACAGGGTCGATTGCTTTAACTCAACATTATCTTTGCCTACCCTTTATGGATCAATTGTTCTTAAGATTCGTTAAAGTAGGCTAAACAGTATATTAACCGGGTTGCTTTCAATTTTAGGTTGAGAGCACATCAGAGGCTGCATAGTGGGGATACGTTTAACTGTCAATCCAAAGGATGTACGAAATTTTTCACCACGCTCAGTGATCTCAAGAAACACATACGAACACACACACAGGAACGACCATATAGGTTTGTTACAGAATTATATTAACACCAGCGCTTTAAACTTGTTTTTAAGATATGCAGTGCCTTCTAAATCTAACTAGGGCAATATGGCATTGTCAAAAAAATAATCTGTGAAGTCATACCAAATTATCACATTAATTAAAATAATAAATCTAAAAAGGTTGGTGTGAAAGAAAGTTGATATGTATAAAAATGAGAAATGAAATGTGTAATGGTGGTGTAGAGATAATAAGGGTTAGTATGATGAAACTAAATACGGAAATGTTTCAAGTAACTATGAAGTTTATAGAAAATACTGAAACCAACGAAAACACAAAAAAACCAAGTCAAACACTTTAATTTCAAAAATTTTTTAGTAAGGAAGAAGTGTTGTCTGGGCCATGTGTGGAGAATAGACCAACTGCCTTTCTGCTAGGAACTATCATAACAAGTAGGTTGTAAAGTTTTGCAATGACTCGCCCGGATTGGTACCACTGCCTTACCCATTGATGCTGCAATAACGTCATAGCTTGACATTGTTGTGTTCACCGGAACACAGGCGGTAGGTGATCTTATGCAAGTGACTAAACCACCCAGTCAAGTTTACCAATGAACCATTAACGCCTTTGGTGTCTTCATGCGAAGATTTTCTCTTAACGTCTGAAGATGCGTCTGCTTGTTTGTATATCCAATATAATAAAGAGAAAAAAAGATCAGGCAAATGAAACTTAGCCGCATTAAAATGGCATTACACAATTTATCGGAAGTACGAGGAGTTACTGTACCCAGGAATCGCCTTTTTTTTTAATATTAAGGACAAATCACAATAATTGATCTATCCCTAAACTGAGCAAATAACATGCCTGCGACATGGGTGTTAGTCAACGACACTGATAAATTTTACACTTTACGCCAACCACTCGACTAACGAGATGGTCTTTGATCGAGATGGATGGATATTTTTATTTATATATATACCTTTTTATGTATAATTTGAAATATCTGCAAATGGATTACATGATGAGTAGAAGGGGGCAAATAAAAAAGAGCCTCATCTGATGGTAAGTGATCGTCACCGCCCATGTGTAATACCACCAGAAACGTTACAGTTGCCTTTACCTTTGAGGAACTTTTCTTAAAAGTGCCTAGGTATGAAAATGTTTTTTATTAATTTCAGATGCGCAATGGATGGCTGTGGAAAATCGTTTACGGCGTCTCATCATTTAAAAGCGCACGCCCGGACGCATTCTGGTGCACGACCTTATATGTGCGACGTTGCTGGTTGTGGAAAACTGTTCTCTAATTCAGCCAGCCTTAAGGTTCACATGAAAAGACATCAAGTAAGTCACGGTATAATATTTATTATATAGTAAAAATAACGGGAGAGGAGGCTCATCTGATTTTAGTAATTACTACTACTCATTTGTAACCATACACCGGAGGTGTTCATTGCAGATGCACTCGCTACCCTAATGAAAATGCTCGTATCCTATTGAGACTGTACGTTTTAATATTACATTCGTTCAGATACTAGGTTTTGAATCTGAGATGACTCGTCCGGATTCGTATCACCGCCTTACTTATTCCTGCCGCAATAATGCCGGTAATTGCCATTGTCATGTTCCGATTTTGAGATTAAAGTAATCAGTTACACTTATGCAAGTCTTATCATCCCGGACTCGAAGATGGCAACACACCAGTGTTACCTCTTAATTGTCAGGAGATCGATCTGCTTGTTTGTTTTCCTATAATATAAAAAAAACTCTTCAGCAGTATATTAAATTCATAGTGGTAATATTTTGAATTGCTACAGAATACTTTTGAATTAACATCATAATTGCCCATCATGGTTGAAAGGGTTGGCAGCAGTCCAGTTAGCTGATGGTGATTAAGTTCCATGATGTGACAGGTGATCCAAATATGTACTATAGTTTGTCAGAAAGACTGAAAAAACACATGAGCCAAATCGTTGAACCCGTCCTAGGTCCCTAAGTTTAACTTACAACCACAGGTGGCAGACTGGACACTTGTTAAGATAACAATCAAATATTCTGTTTTTCAGATAGAGGTCGAAGAAACAACAAAAGATGATAGCAATAACGATGAAACTAAACCAGCAATTGATGTAATGAATTGGGATAGTCTTTTGGAGTCTTTCAATAAAATTAGCACTGAATGTAATCCTAATGACGGCAGCTTGGATAATATAACTAACGTTAAACCTTTATCTAACAACAATATAGATATAACTGAACTTCTCTTCCATAGTGCTACTAACACAAATAAAATAATTAACGAAGATAATTTAGCTACAGAGTACGATCTAAATTTAGATCTGCCAGTTTACTCAGATAACTCGGGTAAAAGTGATAAAAAATCATCCGAACGTGACTCTTGGGTTAGTGTCGATGGTATTCATACACCATTACCCTTACGTCCTGATCCCAAATTGAGTGGAAAGTTTAAAGCTATACAATTAGCTTTGGCAAATGAAATCGAAGTTCAAGCACCCTGGATTGATGTCACGGCATTGGCATCTTCTATCCAAGAAACCCCAATCAGCATCAAAGAAAAGACTCCCGAAAATATTTTTACTCTGGCTACTTTCGTTCCCACGCATATGCAGAGTTATATGAATTTAAGTACCGAAATTGCCCCAACAGCAAATCTTATATCATCAAATTCTTTCGACCTGGAGACACCAAATATACTCGATGTTAGCGACAAAGTATTTAATGATAGTGCACTTGTGTCAAATCTTGAGATTAATAATATTGATGCTAATATAGATTTCTTGGAAGATCCAGATAAATCGAACGGTGCAAGATCGCTTAACACACCTCCGCCTTCACAAGTTCAGCAAAATATAGAAATCAATCCTGCGAATTCCGTATTGTTCAACACAGATTTGGATTTAGAGGATACATTGTTATTTAACAATGAACCACCATCCGACATGTATGTGGTAAAAACTGAAAATATATTTGGTAAACAAGTTAGAAATCGTTTAGAACAATTAGCTGCCGACGCTGATATCTGTAATTGTATGGATTGCCAATGCCAGCCTGATGACGGAGAATGTAGAAATTGTCACCATAAAGAAAAGAAGGAACCAAAATGTTGTACAGAAGATAAATGTTCATGTGTCGATTGTAAATGCAACCATGCTGAAATGAAATGTGCTGTTGGGTGTGGCAAAGCTACAGATACTAACCATAACACATTCATAGATTATCATAAACGACATAACAACTCGAATTTAGAGGACTATGGTGTATTTACTCATGAAACTGATGAATTATTAAATAATATTAAATGTTTATGTAATGGTGTTGAAGCAAAATGTTGTAGTGATATTACTAAAAATTCTAACAAAGCTAAGTCCAGTAGTGAAGATGCTATGAAGTCGTGTTGCGTAACCATTTGTTTAAACAAGCTTGAAGCATTTAAAAATTTATTATCACAAACAGATTTACTGGCGACTCTTAAATCGCAAAATTTAACGACAAGCTAAATTTTAGTTGCTTATTAACAATACATTAATTTGCATTTAACAGTGTAGTAGTTCAAAGCAAAACAGTTCCTAGTATTCTCCAGATAAATGCTTTTAGAATGATATTAATGTTGTTACAGTAAATAGAATAGAAATGAGTCGGCAACGAATTAAAGAACATTCTCATGTATTAATTATTTCATTGTCTGTACAGTTATAAAACATTGTTTGTAAATGCTGATTGGAAAGTTATTTTGTTGCTATATTCAATTAGTTCGAGCTTTCCGTTAATCTGTGCAGACTAAAAATATGTTTTCATCCCGACAAGTTTTGTAATGCATCATAAAGTGTCACAATTATTTAAAAACGAGCATATTTCTTATAATTGCCGCTATACTCTGTGACGTACAAAAATACAAATTCATCTAGACACAATACAGTCTCATAATAATATTGGGACAACATGAGATAAAGTAAACTTGTTAATTGGCTGGTAAAATATAGTGCAATAATAATTTTTTAAACATGCCATTGGCACCAAAGCATCATAGGTCAAGTTCAATATAGTTATTGTAGGTCGGTTGTAAGACTTATTACTGAAATATCTTAGTATTAAATCATCTGATATCCAGACTTATTACTGAAATATCTTAGTATTAAATCATCTGATATCCAAGAAACTTGCAATCGCAAAAAACTATCAAGGAAAGAACTACAGAAGCATTGTCAACGTGGGCTCCTTTTGTTCCCTGTGTGACATGCAATATATACTAAGCTGTATGAATAAATTATATTAATTTAAATTGTTGCTATTGGTGGTGTAATATTTTTTAACGGACATGGACATGGGTTCTCTATTTGACTTTTTTTTTTTTTCTACAAAAACCTACGTATGTTACGCGATTACTCCGCCATTTGGGTATTTGACAACTTTTAGAAAATATTAAACTATTCTTCAAATTTAACACATGACATTCACATTTCCGAATGATATATTGTATTATCACAAACATTTATTGTTAAAGTTTAAATTCACAAAACTGCGTCTAATGGCGGTAGTCACGTGACAGTTTGAAGTTACATGCATTACAAATCAACAGAGTAGTCGAAGCCAATCTATATTATAGATAATAATAATATAATATTTCATCAAATTCATTGGTTGTAACTTGTGACGTGTGAGGTGTGACGTCACAAGTTAATCATATGGCGTTCTCTTCACAGATCAAATTTTAAAAAACTAAATAAAAAGACTTCTTTATCATATCATCTGATATAATTTTTCTTTTATTTTCTGTTGTCAAATACCCTATTATAAACAATTTTAAATAATTCTTAATTTGATAGGTAAATCATGTTCATTGGTTGTAGTATTAGTGTGTCGTCACAAGCCTTCGACCAATTGTAGGGCGTTCTCATCACAGATTCAATATTAAAAAAAATTGCGTAGCAAAAGTGTAATGTCATTCAAATAACCTACATTGTCAAATACTCTATTATTTCACAATTGTTTAATGATTAATAGATATAGCACTTTGGTTTCAATAATTATAGGTATTTTACCTACAATTCTTACCCTGTTGAAAAATGTTCGAGTTTGACTTTACAAATACAGTGTTAACTTTATCGGAAATGGTGCTTGAATGTTTAATATAATATGAAATTTACACCTTAGCCACAAGTTCCAATGTGTATTTAATTCTAGAATAATTTAGGTTTTTAATACTTTATCGTGTACTCAAAATAGTTAGGCAAACCCTCAAAATTATTGCAGATATGATTTTACAAGTATTAACACACCAAATGGACCTTTGTACAAATTAATTATAATGATAAATTCCATACTGTGCCATATATTTTTTTATATAATGCAATAATTATGTATTAATTATATTTTATACTATTTGTTTTGGTGCTAAAAAATATACGTGCCTTATACCTTTTGTTTTGTACTTATGTAGAATAATATAAAATGTTGAATATTATGAGATATTTATCAATGTTATAGATTTGTAAGCAATAGATGGAAGTAATGCTATTCTAGTCCATGTAACAGAATAAAAGCTTTTTTAGAAATTGTTTTTCTTCTTTTTTTCCATAACGCTATTCTAGCATTATCGGAAATTTGTCCATTTTTTAGTGGCTGTAAACAATTTGAATTTTCAAACTAATGCGTTCCATTATACTTTAAATATATTAACGGGACTAAACGCGTAATTAATGCACTTAC
>DVZW01000259.1:0-11530 GCA_018237805.1 Mesosemia grandis
AACCTGTCGCCATATCGGCCACATATTCCAGTCCCGAAAATCTGAAAATACTCATTACATCATTTTTGCCCGACCTGGAATTCGAACCCAGGACGCCCTGCATCTTAGACCGACACCGGTATCGCTATGCCAACGAGTCGAAACATATATTTACGAAATAAATAATTAAACTTAAATAAAATAAATATGGGGGCTCTAACGTGATTTTTTTATAGATACTGGTATGGGACCTTCGTGCGCGAGTTTGACTCGCACCTAACCGGTTTTTACAGCACGGATCGTGTCAGATACCAGACGGGTCAATGGTACAATGACAACCTTAAAGTTAGGAAGTTACGTTTCTTGCGTTCCTTTCAAAGTGGAACACGACAATGACCAGATGACCAGGTAATGTTATGGCGACAGGACTAAGACACGCGACGGGACCGACGTCGCCTGGTCATCACACGACTCGACCACCTTCCAACACTTTACTGAACAGATATCAGATTTTGAAAAAAATATTACCTGGACTGGAATATGTGTCCGGTATGGCGACGGGTTCGCCGCCTGTCGAATAAATAACATGTGATGAGTAACAAACATACTTACGTCCATCCTCACAAACTTTCGCATTTATAATATTAGTAGAATATATAAACCAGTGAATTAAAAAACCATATACTTATAATATGAATGCTTGAAAATACGTAACTTCGTAATCCCCTATATTTTCAGTACAATAAAAATGCTCATAAAATGACAAATAATTGAATGAATGTAATGAAAAAATTCAATTTAACTTATCTGGAAAGAGTTTTCAACTGCGAAAAAATTACTGAAAAATTTGGGTCACAAAAACATGTCGTGCAGAAGACTTTCGCGACGTACGGAGATGTCAAGCAACGGAATTAATGCTTAAAAAATGAGCACCAAATTCAGTTGGAAATTTATTATTTACCCAGACGTGCGGCCGTAAACCTAATCGCCGTCTTTTGTATTCCCACGAGGACAGCACGAGCGGGGAGACGACGAGACGTTAAGGGTCGGAAGAATTAGATAGGAAATAGACGAACGAACAATTCTCTGAAGGGTAAGCTTCTAGCAGTAGTTGCAAAAAACTATAAATAACCAGATAAAAACGCTGATGGCCGACCGGTCTTTTTTGGTGTATGAATCACTGTGTATGGTGGCAGCCTTGTGGTGCTGCTGGAATGTCACCACCTCTTACTTCACTGAGCGCCGGCGGTGCTCGTAGTGAAAACCCCGAACTATTTCAATAGGGAGGACGGATTCAAGTTGGCGCAAGCGTGGGATCCAGTTGTATTATATTGGTACTACCAAGAAAACAAATGGTGTAGATACTGTTATTAAAAACAAAGATACTGTTATTGTTGTGTCAGAACATAGAACCACGAAGAGATGGTGACAACAGCTCTCTAAAGAGATAGTGAGACGGAAAAAAAAAGATGTAAAGTAGGCAGGCTGATCTGTCATTATCGTAACCTGTCAAGAGTTGCCAGCCGCCGCCGCAGTGTCGCCAGGCCACGATCCATGTAACTGGATTAAAAAATCAGCATCAATTTAAGAAAAGTTTATTCGTGAGTATCCCGTTTAATAAATAATCAGGTAAAATTTTCGCGACGATTGAATTTTAAAATCATAAAGAGACAAAAATTCCGAAAATGCTATGAATGGATTTTGTTAGTTACCAGTTAATCCATGGCTTTTTTAGTTTTTAATGTACGACTCATTTATATGTATAGATAATACTTAGGTATGATGGTTAGTTTCTGGCATTGATGGTCAATTGGGTCCCACATATAGTTAAAGCCTCTTCATGTCAATTATGATGAGAGTTTTGAACAAATAATTTATAAGTTGCTCATAAAGCTCCTAAAAATTTAATAATTATTTATATTACGTAATAATAATATTACTACTACTTTTGGTTACAGAACTGACGAGAAAACTTTTTTAATGTTAGGAAACAGTAATTTATTATTCTAGCCGCACTAAATCTAAAAAGTTAACTGTACAATTGAGGGAAATTGCCTCTACTACGAACGGTTATCTAGATATTCTAACAAATGTACAAACGAATCAAAAACTGAGATTCCAATCTTCAAACTTGAAGCCTCTTCGAAAGAAACATTTGAATTGTTATCTGTGTGCTGCTCCCGGACGCGGGAGTTGCTATTGCTTAACTTTTTCTATCCGGGCCACACATAAACTCGTCGCAAATCCTACAAAGAGTTTGAGAGCGCCTTAGACATTTTCCAAGTCAACGAGTGCAAGAAGCGACAATCTCAACGACCCCGTCTTATTTTCCAGGAGAGCCGACCCGTTACTACGACAGAGATTTACATTTGAAATAGGCTGAGATACTCTTTTATTTTGCTACGTTTTATTTTTTCTCCATTGCTACACTGTACCTACACTGCATTTCGATTTGGCTTATAGCGCTCGTTCACTCAAAACGTACATTTCCGAATCTTCGTGGATAACAGACACACTATCTACTTGTTCGTCGGGTTTATTATGTGGGTTTTTCTATTGTTTTGTTATTTTGGGGTTTAGTCAATAAAATACTCGACGACATATTAATTAGGATAATTATCATTAAAATAGATATGCCTTGTTGACTTCGCAAAGGGGTCCCTCTCACCGCTGTCGGAGATAAAAATTACCACACATCTCCCCGGCCATTCCACGGGTTCCACATGGACAGCGGACACCCCTCTATAGGATAATAGGCGTGACGATACATACACATACCAACTTACGAACCGTATTAAGTCTGAATGTATAAATTATATTATCCGTTGATAAAATATCGGAATTAAAATTTCAATCCTGAAGTCTAAATCAAAATACAAAAGTAAATCAGCATAGTGATATTAGAGCCGGTATAAGATGCAACGGTTCAAATCCCAGGTCGAGCGAAAACATGGTTAAATGAGTTTTTCAGATTTGCTGAAAAACCTTCACGGTCCGGCATTGGCATGTGTGCCAGATATGGCGACAGGCTTGGCGCCAGTCACATCATGAGACTTCATTTCATTGGCTAATCGTGTGTGTATATTAGGGACATGTTTTTGGGTACTAGTTTCACCTCTGTCTACTCCTTCGGGCATAATGGGTGTGATGATATATTTTTTTATGATACACAAAATATTACGGGTAACCTTATTTGTATTTTCTTAAAACTATCTGCAGGCTAGATTTTAATAATATATTTATACAGAAAGCAAAGTGAATATGATATATCTCGGGTTCCAATAACACTTCTAACTGAAATATTGTATGCATATGCAGACCTCAACTGCTCCAGTGTGTTGCGTAGATAAGTAGAACAATAGGAATTGGGGTCAAATCTGTGGTTTGTGGAATTGCTGGATCGAATTCCAGTATGAATATTGCGGCTTACTGGTTATATAGATACGAATAACCCAAGAATATATACGTACATAGTAGAAGAGCCAATTACACCATTTCGCATACTTGAGATACTATTACATTTGTTGGAGTACAAATGGTCGTAATTAACATGTATCTACGTTTTAGAGAGATTAATTACGTATTAAATATACATGTTTATGCATCAGTTTAATGCCAGGAGAATACGTTTCTATCTCTGTTTGTATTGTACCAGTGGCCCGCCCCGGCTTCGCCCGTGGAATTTTATATTTTTTTAGAGTCTATAGCCTTCCAGGAGAAATGAACTATCCAAAATAAAAGAATTTTTAAAATTGGTCGAGTTATTTCTGAGATGAGCGCGATAGAGATCACCCTCGCACATACACCAAAGGTGTTAAAAGTGCGTTGCCAACCTTGAGTCAGGGATGGTAAGACTCGAGATGAGTAAGAATACCGGCTACTTTACCTTCCAACCCGTAACACGCCAATGGTAAGCACTGGCACTATTGCGGCAGAAATAAGTAAAGTGATGGTTCCCATCCGGGCGAGTTATCGCATAACTCTACCACTTATTAGTGTCAATGTTAGTGACTTGAAAAACCTCCCTTCACCTTTTACGTGCTGCCTGGCAAGCAGGCAGTTGGCCAATTCTACACGTGAAGCCGGGACCAACACGGGGAATAGAGTTGTCTAAAATTTTAATTTTGAAACGAACTAATTATTACTGATAAATCTCTCTTCTCTCGGTCCCTCATAACTGAGGCTCGTGGTCACTGAGACCCATTTGTTGTATGATTTGTCTACATTGTTCCTGATTTATAATTTTGCATCGCTTGATGCAACTTTGATGAAGATGTGGCTTCCTTCAATGAGCCAGACCACTGTGTGTGCAGTCGGCCTCGTGCTGTTTTTATTCATGATATCCCATCCCACAGGATAAAATGAAAGATCAAAGTAACTGGCGGGAAGCTCGATGTTCCGACTAAGCTACAATGGCCGCGGTCCGCTCATCTACAGTCTCCACGGCATCTGTAAGCTATCTGGCGTCCCGCAGGTAAGTTTTATAAGGACGGGTTTTGTACTATTACTGTTAACATAGTAGTCTAACATGCAAAATGAAACGAGTAAGTATTGTTTTCCATTCACAAGAGAAGCACTTAGTTGTAGTTGGGTTCATGAGTTATTTGGTTGCAATCCCGCGAGGTGTTCCTAAACTATGGCGGTCTTTGCCTGCCCCTGTATATCTGTGTAAGTATGTGTATAAATATATTCCAGTCCTGGGTAGTGATTTTTTTCAGAAAAACTCATTATACCATTTCTTCGCCCGACTTGGGATTCGGAACCAGGACCTCGTGCATGTGAGACCGACACCGGTACCACTATGCTAACAAGGCGATAAATTACTATTATTTTTAAGTCCTATAAGAACCTCCTCCACTACTTAAAACATAATAAAGGATTTGGTGATCATAGATCATAGACACAGTGTAGTGACACACAGTGTTTCTTAATGGACAAAATATCCAATAAAATATTTTCCAATTTAAGCGTATAAAACTATATCATCAGCTCCCCAGCTATTGCGAGTGTGAGTAACACTGACAGGAACCTGTAACTCTACAGCTATATTTGAATAAATTTAGCTCAATAGTACTGTTAGCGTATGTAATAAATGTATATTCAATAATTCAATTCCAAATATTTTGAATTAGCCTTAATTTAAAAATGGGTAAAATATAAAACTGAAGTTTAAATGAAAGATTTAAGTTAAAATTACCGTAGTGATTTTTCACAAAAAAGCAGAGGACGCCTCTCCGTGGACCCTTTTTGCCCCGAATTTACCCTTATTGCAATACAATTGCCAATTATGTATAAATAGTAAATGCGGACATGTTTACAGAGACAAAAGAATACAGTTGGCAGGGTGCCCCTATGTATACTCTAGGAGCAAGTTATTCTCTAAGGGCTAAGGTTAAGGCTGTATACGTGACCCAAATACAGATCAAGTGCCTAATTGCCACGAAATATTTCTAACCATCTCCTTTCAAATTTGAAAATAAGACATTTTCTAATAATATGAAATCGAACCAATTAGAACTCTCAATGACTTAATGTAGTATTGATAAAATTACTCGTAATTGCCGTTTGACTTTTACTCAATCGAAAGCTTTCAACTGAAAATATCCTGGACGTGGATTGCAAAATATATTTCGTAGCACAAGTGATTTCATTTGAATTATAAATAAATGAATGCTGGCTTTCTAGCGGACCTTCGCCAAATAATGGACCCTGTCTCTTTAGTATTTAGAAAACAAGCAAGCCTTTCTTCAGTTAATGATGCTTGGTAAAATGATTTGCTTTAAATTTTAAGAGGAGATTTCTCTATGGAGTAAAATGGCATTCCATCTCAACTTTTCACAATTGACTCAATACAACAGATAATATTATATATTATCATGTTATAAAAAACAACATTGCTGCCACAGTCTATGGTCTAGAGGTAAGCCATACTGTAATTGTCACTCATAGATCTCATTTTCTATTCCTACGCTGGGCACTTACTTTAAATTTTTCAGAAATTTGAGAAACTATTGATTTGTGAGGGATTGGGTTGTGTAGAATTTGACGTTTGCGTAGCCACCAGTCTCAGTAATGAAACTATCCTCGCAGCTAGAAGTTACATTATAGTTGGAAATCAAACGGACGCTTTTGAGATCACAAGGAAGATTATACGAAATTATATCGCTAACGGGTTCAATAGTACAAATATCAGCCGTTTCATAAATTTAAAATTCCACCCTTACCGTATTTGGAAATGCACCACGGTGCTATTCCATCACCATCTTTGCTTCGCAAAACTCCATTGTGCAACTAATTGTAAGCGTTTGCCACGACTAAGAATAGACTTCAAGCGGGCTAAAAAAAAGCCTATTCATTCCTAGAAGGTCGCCTACGTATTTGTTTTCTGGAATGCCTCTGGTGTAGGGTTTATACCTGTCAATATAACTTTGTTCAACAAATAATTTCTCTGCCTAAATCTTTATAGTCGTGGTTAAGTTAAAAAAACTGATACATTCGAGTGTCATTCAATATTTCCATAATGTTTTTTTTGTAATGTTTGAAACAGCGTGCTTTTATTCACTGATATAAAAACGTCACTTACTATTCGACGCACTCCTTACCATTAGCGATGTTACTTTAAGGACGTTTACTGTGCTGATTGCTTTTGTAGAGCTATCAACATAATATTGTTGAGTGTTCATAGTACTGTAAAAATGTTAAAATACCCTAAACTATGATAAAGTACGTTACTGACTTGGTTTTACTCACATCGAAACTGCATTATTTTGTCCAGAATTTTGGTATACGTACAGTTAAATACAATCCAAATAGGCCAAAAACTTGGATAGAAAACATGACAATCTGGTTAAGGTGGCTGAAAGATGAAAGGTGGTAGTAGCGGCGGCAGCAGAGTTGTCATGAAGTTTGGGTATGTCCAAATGTCAAAAGGCAGAAATGATCACGATGAAAGCACAAAAAGTCCACGTTTGTAAAAATAAGTCAGTCGTAGTCTCTCAAGGTACCAAATTTCATGCACTTTTTCATTTTTATTTGTTTCATCAGTCAAATGATGACATTCTTTCTACCTCCCCGTATCAGCGTCATCCGTAAGACTATTTTATGTAATTCTGTGTATGACTCACAGATTTTCCGTGGGGTTCTTATTCAACCGCCTTCGCGTTCTTCCTATTCTCAAGCTCTTTTGAATAAAACCCAAATCCCTTCCGTACAATATCGTCGAAGTAAACACGTATAAAAAATATGTCAAGTATATAATGGAAGTATTCCTTTGAAGACTCTAACAGATTTAACGGAAAACTGAAATGAGTTTGTAGTTAGCATCCTCTCACCCTCATTGTTGAGTGATTTCTGTGTAAACAATTTTCATGTGCTAGAAAATAATATTAACTGGTTTTTATTCTTACTACGAGATAGCACTCAACGAATTTTAATATTAATTTTTTTCGTTACAGTTAGCCTTGTCAAATAAACGAGGACGAACAACAAATTAATCTGTAAGGTTTCTGTTCTTCATTTCGAGATATAAAATTCTAAAACCAGCTTAATTTGGCTTTGTGAAGATATCACAATGAAAGAGACATATAAATTAGAAATATTAATTTATATTACTGCGAACGCGCGCGAGGCTCTTTAACGTTCTGCTCATAAGATTGGAAGGCATAAATTAGCGACGCTGTTTATTATGCTAGGCCACGCGCATTCAATTATAAGGGCTCATCCACTTGTGCGACAGATGTGTGTGCAGTCTTAATGATAGTTGAGTATTTTACCGAGAAGTTTGATTTAATTTAACATTTGCTGTTAAGTTGTTGATTTCTGCTAGTCCAGAATAACCATTGTGATTTTCATCTTCAGTTTTTATGTCTAATTTGAATTTCAGAAACATTTCTATCTCGGCAAACGTCGAAACAGTCATTTTAAGAAACTTAATATTTCAATTTTATTTTGAATAATAATATTTGTACTATTTTACTTTTGTTTATTTTAGGCCAACTAGTTTCATCAATTTAAGGCATCATCAGGGCTATAACTCGCCCAGTTATAGCCCTGATGATGCCTTAAACGGTTGGCTAAAAAAATTACAAGTAATTATTATTCAAAATATAATGAAAATGGTATTTTACCAAATGCCGACGATGGAAAGTGTAAATTATTTAATCTTTAAACTTTTTAGTCATTCAACATTTTAAATAATAAGGGCTATTGAAAGCGCTAGAATGTTTATTATATTAATTAGCTTTCTTTTTTTTTAATTAGTGTTTTTTATTATGTAAAAATAAAGTAGCATCACGCTAATTATCTGGAAAGCATAGACATAGGTGAGAAGAGTAGTCACTCATGAGGCACTGGTAGGTACATCCACGATTAGGCGATGATATTTAAGTTTATTCTGTGACACGTTGCATTTCTGTTGCTATATCCTGTCCATACCCATTCCTGAGCATTTTTTTAAAAAAAATAAAAAGTATCAAATCAATAGGCCCGAGCTGAGAATTAATCCCAGGACCTGGTGCATCTGTCCCGACACAGGCATCACTAGACCAAAGGAAGCGATAATTATGTTGATACAATATTATTGTATAGCAAGGAGCCGCCGAATACAGGCGCGGGACTGGATATTATGCCAATCTTGGAGCGGCCTATGCCCAGCTGTGGACGTTGTTCGCAAAAATAATGATGATGAATAAGGTATAAAATATTGGGAATCGATAAAATGCCAACTTCCATAAAATGTATACGGAACCTCTCAAACATGTCATACCTAACAAAAAAGAATCATTAAAATCGGTTAATACTTATGAATCTATGTTACGTTGTGTCATAATTATAAATGTGTGTTATATTCCGCTAATTGACGGAGTAAGGGCGCAACATACATGCAAAAAACCATAAGGTCGAATTGAGAACCTCTTCCTTTTGAACGTCGGTGAAAAATATAATAGTTGTTGGAGATCTAATGCTTCGCTTCATTCCGCGAAATAGTAAAAGACTGCTAATGGCCTAATCCCGAACAAAAAGTGTTAACGACTTCAAACTTAGTTTTGCTTACTGCTGTGTTCTTTATTTATAACCAGTTCTATATTTGTCGTCCATTTTTAATGTAAAAAATAATTAACATATGAGTTTTTACTCGCTGAATCGATTTTAATGTTACATTGCACGCGAAATATGTTGAAAATGCAGAGCACAGTAGTCTTCGTGCACTCTTATTTCTGATTATAAATAAAGTACAAGAATTATAGTTATTATTTGATTATATTGACATTTTATTTATACATTTATGTAACTGTACTACTCCGGGGGTTGCCCCTTACTGCTTCCAACTATCTTGTAGTCCATTTGAGCTATCCTACAAGATTAATCTTGCAGATGAGTAATCCCCGTCAGCCTAATTTATGCTCCACACTGGACTGACAATAGCATGTGAACGCACCTGATTCCATAGTCCGAATAATATTACCCATTAGCAAAGCAAATCAATAAGTAAATTTGAATTTTCAGAATTTCAAATGTTTTTATTACCATTTCCACACTCGTGTCCGGTACTGTATCGCACCGTCATTATGGCCACATCTTTGTTCCCAAACTGGTAACTTGGTACAATTACGCTTATCAATTTTAGATCAAATTCTCTAAAGGGTGTTGGATCTGGGAACATTCCTTTTAGAAAACTTATTTCGACAAACGATAAAAATTTTGAAGAGAAGGTTCACCTTCTGTTATGTTTCCTTTCCTTTCCAATGATGATTTTTATCTAAATGAAACAGATATCTTTAAGAACAGCTCAAATAAGCAATAAAGCTTTATCGAAATTTTTAAAACCTTTCAATGTTAGCTATATATAATTTTATTTTTGATAAACTAACTGATATCTGATATAATTCACTACCCCAGAACTGGAGTATGTGCCCGATATAGAGATAGGTTTACCACCTGTCACATGATGGGACTTAATATTATCGACTAATCGTGGGTATACCACACTAGCCTCTGGGATATACTAGTGTCACCTCAATCTGCCCCTGCTGGGTTAACTATTTAAATAAATATCACGTCCATAGTTACTTAGGAACTTAGTTTACTGTGGTAAAAGTTAAAAGTACCGCGGCTATTACAATCGACGTTTATCGAGCAGGAAGAGGACGAGATGTTGCCGCGAGCGCGGGGTTCCTTATTGGTTTTATTGTTTTTATTGTTTATTAATATAATGTTGTAAATAGGAATTGGAACAGTCCAACGCAAGTACGAGTGTTGCATACTGAGATCAACCAACGACGCGGTTCCTGTTCGAGTAATAACGATAACAACATAAGCAGGACCACAGGATAGTAAATTAAACTGGCACTGTACTGAATTTATACTGTTTAATAATTGTGATAATTGAAGATTAGCTTCTTATATATTTGATGTTTACTGCCAATAGTTTAACTAAATAAGTTAAATGGTGGAAATCTCGGTTTCGATTCTGGGTTGGGCACTTTGTTTATTTCAATTTTTAGATTTTTCGGAATGCTTGAGGGCATTACCCGCGGTCGGTTTGCACACGATTTGTTGATAGCTTAGGCTTTCCGCTTATCACAATAATGGGGCATAACTTGGCTTGACGATATTCAAATGAATTAATCTCGAGACTGAACTCAATAACAATAACTTAAGCCTTTTGAACTAGCATACTATGAATATTAATATTAATAAAAATATAATATCTGTAGAAAACCCTAACCTAACAACAGAAAACGGCTTCATATATCATTAAAATCAGTATGTGAATAGAGTTATCTTTCAGTAAAATTACATTTATGTCGATAAAGGTTCTCTAAAATGGGAATATTGCATTCAAGTCGTCGCCGAACCGATTTTTGGTGTCAAAGCTAATGTCACCTGCAACGTAAACGGAACAGCGGAGCGGTGGAATTGAGTTGTGCGCAACGAACAGCTGTCGCTTCCCCAAAAACAAAAAGACTTATTTGATAGTATGCGAAAATAATTCGTACTAGAGATACTTTTTAAATCCCACAAAAGAGATATTTTCAAATTCTATATTCGATAAAAATTCTATATGAAACCATCCGTTGGAGTTGGCGACAATGTATGGACACTTACATGCGACCGCAGTAGGGTAGTCAGTTCGCGGCGCCGCACGTCACTCATTTACGCTTTGGGAAGAAACGTGCTGACTGGTGAATCACACGTATAAGGGTTGTTTTTCTTTCTTCCTTCATTCCTGTAGTATAGTAATCGTCCATGTTGACAATGTTCTTGCATTTTCCCCGGTTCAATCCCGAGTTCTAGCTTTTGTTTCAAATTTTTTCGTTTTCTTATGTTAGTCCCTTATGTCTAGTCCCCTATTCACAAAACAAGGGACAAAAATATTGTTGGTTCGACGTGGAAAAGATAACTTATACGCTATTTATTACGTCGTATATTCGATACACTTACTGTGGAAGTAATATTTGCATAGATATTAACAAAGTAAAAAAAATATTTATCTGGATGCACTGATATGGTCTGTCCATCATATTACGAGACAGTAATTACACCGCTGTCT
>DVZW01000260.1:0-11529 GCA_018237805.1 Mesosemia grandis
AATAAATAAATACATAATTGTGAAATCGTACAAGTGTTATTAATCAATATATAATGATGAGTGTATTTCACCAAGTGCCGACGATGGAAACTGTAAGTTATACATCAGGATAACATTTAGGCTACTTTTTATCCAGGAAACATTTACGGTCCCCGTGAAATAGCTTTGTTGGTGTTTTTCAAGCAGACGAAGTCGCGGGCGTCCACTAGTTCTATATGCAACAAATACAGATATGAAATGTGTGTGTTGAGAGAATATTAGACGTAAGAGGTCTTGGATTTAGTCATCATTTTGTTTAATATGTTTTTTAACCCCAAACTAAGGAAATTATTTGCTTGTGGTATGGTTGGTAGAAACGGTAGTCATACATAGATATGCCTATATGAATAACAAAGTAATTTTAATGGCAATAAATACAGGTTCGTCATACAAAAGCAAGTTAGGAATTGAACCCGAGCCATGTCGTTCACATACATTACGTACGATAACTATACCAACTAGGCGGTCAGATTATTAAAATAAATAAAATAATGCATTATTTCAAATTTGTTATTTATATTGTGTAAAGCTGGCTCCAAGCTTAATAAACAATACAATAGTACGAACATGTTTATAACACCTCTGTAGGCCATTTTTCGTTGAATATATGTTCAACTGACCCGAAAAATAATTATATTTCATTTAAAGATGCGAAAGTTCAAGGAATTAGTCGCGCCTTGGAAGGAGGCGACGCCAAGAGTCACCGTAACCGAAGGGAGTACATGAAAAGAGTTATGAACGTCGAGGAAGTTTCTAGAGAAACGGGTTTGATGGAGTCGTGATGTTTGGCGCTCCGTTCTCTCTGCTGACCCCGCAAGAGACTTGGCCGGATGTTATAAAAATAAAATTAATTTAATAAGATTACTTAGTGGTCTCGGTCGTCGGTCGTTACCAATGATCTCATCATTGTTTCAAAAATAGGTAGTTGATTTCAGCTTAAAATTAGTTCTGTATTTGTGGTAGAGATCTCCGATGACTCGCTCAGAGTTCTACCTCCATAACGCCAGTGCTTGACATTGTCATATTCCGGCTTAGAGCGTAACTTAGTCGGTAAACTTACGCAAGACATGACACCAATCTCAACGTGGGCAACGCTAAAGAAATATTTGTGTCTCGTAGGCGACGGTTATCTTTTACCATTAGTAGATCCGATTGCTTGCTCAATTGTTACATATGCTGTAAAAAATACATTAAAAAAAGGTAAAAAAAATTCAAAATATCAGAATAAAAAAAACGTTTTAAACCCTATTTAAAAATTGTTTGTCTTGAGGCTTAAAGTGATTAAGATAAGCAAACTATCGCTGAAAGTTATTGTTGAGGATTTAACGGTGGCGATTAATGATAGTACATCTCAAAATGGCGTAGATAAATGGAGCTGATGAAGCGTCATTAGTGCGAAGCGGTACGCCTCTTCAATTGCCGCGCGCTTCTCTTAATAATGGGATTTGACATATATTTACACACAATACTTACACTAATTTTGACAACGACCTCGATGATCTAATTGTTAATGTTTGATGACTAAGACTTGTTATCTATTTCCGATCATAAACTAGCTTTGTTTTAACAGGTACTTACGCAACAATGCTTTTAGGTACTTGAGCTTAAGATTTTTTATATCGGCAATTGATGCGCCTCTTGTACCCACCGGTGTCAATTTTAAAAGCCAGAATGAACAACGGCAATCTCTTGATGACACTGAGCTCTCAACACTGAACTCAGGATGCTTCGGGAAAAAACTAAGCTGTCTTGGGACCCGCAACGATATTTAATAGTATTAATAGAAATAATTTTGTATTTAACTCTGCATTAACAGGGACGGTAAAAGACAGGTGCAAGCCCAAGAAATAAGAAATTTTACAAGGAGGTTTAGCTTGATTGCCTTTGTTCAACGGTACCGTGGTGCTAAGATTTTGATTATGTTTTCGGTATGGAAATACGTATATGTCCTTGTGGGTCAAGCGGTACCGGTGTTTGTATATACTCGTATGCTCTAGGTTCTAGGTTCAAACCCCAGGTCGGCCACAATATCGGTGATTTAAGTGTTACCCTGGGCGGTTTGAATATGTCCCGGATATAGTGAAAAGCTGCCACATTATAGGACTTAAATTAATTGGCTAACTATGGGTATACTAGTGACACGTGACTATGATAATTTTACTTCTGTGTATCCTTTCGCCGGTAATGGAAGTGATCTTTTTTATTAGAAAAACCCTTTTCGGAAAGTTGTCTACTAAGTCATAAGTAGAATTAGTTACGAGTTAGGTGTTAAATTGTATTATATTGTACTAGCTGACGCCCAAGAATTCGTCCGCGTGTACTTTAATTTTAATGAGAAATTTAATGAGAAACTTCACCCCATTAAGGCTTAATTTCTTAAAGTCCTTTTTTAAATGCTTACTTACATGAAAGGAACCCCTGTGCCAAATTTCTAGTTTCTAGGTTCAGTAGTTTCGGCCGTGCGTTGATATATAAGTCAGTCAGGTTTGCCTTTTATGTATAGATTTATTGCCATCTAAAGGTTCTTTAAAGACTCGAATCATAGAGTTGTATTAAATTTTTGCAGCGCTGGATATATGATTGCGACGTTGTCCAGTAACCTCGCTCTATTCTCGGACACCTATTTGTGGATTATTTGTGGAACCCTCGTCACTGTGACGGTGAAATGAACCTTACGGTTACCGCGGAAGAGTGCAAAATTTAACTCATTAAGAAACCCTGTGCAACTTTCTCGCACGATAAGGGGATTTGAGCGAAAGGACCCACTCCGGGCGTCTTGTTTATCATGAATGTGTTCTCGAACTGACATGTGGATTATGGTCGCGGAAACGGTGTCACGAAATTTATTCGTTACATGTCCCAAGAACATGCTTTACTGGACCATATCTTATCTTAGATATTTATAAATGTAATAAAAACGAATTTATATTTTCATCACGCCCATTATCACAGCAGGGGTTGAAGAAGGTGAAACTAGCATACCCTTGTCATTAGTATACTCACGATTAGCAGATAATATTTTAAGCACCACGACGTGATAGGTTTACAAGCTTATCGTCATATTGTCGGAAAAACTGGAAAAACTCATAAAACGAACTTGCCGGCCCTGGTAAATCTAACGCCGAACCTCGTGCGTCTATATCCACACTTTGTCTACAATAATATACCCACTAATCCAAGGATCAAATTCAAAGCGTATGTTTTTGCCAACACTAGTCTTCCAAGTAAGAGTACCTATGTTTCGTCATAGCCGTGGTCCACGGAAGGGTAAGCAGAGGTATTACTTCTATTTGTACCTTTTAAGTAGCAAGTTTATCGTATCCAGAGTTATCTTAATTGGCAGTACAACTACTGCCAATTAAGATCCATTACTCCCGGCTAATTGTATCAAGTTATTCGAAAAATTTGAATATTGCAATCAATACAGAAAAAGGGCGTCAATCTTATTACTAAAATTATGGAAAGTTCGACGTTTCGATCAATTTACAATAGCAGTGGTCACTGACTGACAACTGAAGTGGCGAATTTCCTCCGACTAAAAATTCGTGCTTGAATTTCATCTACCCTCTTCTGGTCTTCAATGTTATACTGCCGGTTACCTTATTATTTACTGTTAGTAGATAATAAGTAAACAAATAACCGTAGTAACCGAATAGTGCTTGAAAAGGGTTATGGATGTAGAGAAATCAAAACGTGTGTGTTTGAATCGTGATATTTGGCGGTTGATTGTCTCTGCTTGCCCCGTAATTGACCTGGCGTGGTGACATAATAATAATCTACCGAAGATTGAACGCTGCACCTATGTATCAAGCGACTTTAATAACTAGATAGTAACGGGAAATTTCAACAAAAGAGTCGGTCCACTAAAACTGCGACATAGAGACATTTACTTACCGTACGTTCAATAGTATTCTAACCGTGGTACGCCGTGGTTATATGCGGAAATACTATGATTGATTCGCATTCGTAAGCGGTTTTACTAGTTGTAGTTATCCAAACAAACCTAGTTCTCGCTGTTAAAAACAATGCAGTATGTAGATAACATAGACAATAAGAAAATTTGTGACCGTTACAACTCAGTTCTTATTTCTGTATACACTTTGATATTTATTCTAGACTTGTTCGTTTTTTTTAATTCTTTTACTTCTTTTGTGTTTTTTTTAATGTTTTTGTCACTAGAACTAATGCGAAAGCTAAAATAATTTTACAATGAGATCACCAGTATTTGTAGATTTAACAATATTTATAAAAAATATAAAATTATCGACTATAGTTCTTTTGATTTTTATTGTAACATAACATACAAATGTAGTTCTTAATGTATGATAAAATCCATGCAATATATAGATAGATAACGCTTATCGCATAGTCTGCTGGCAAAATATTTTTAATAAATTTGTTGATATTTTTCTTATTTTATCTTTTGTTAAACAAGGTGTAGCATTTCTTGTTTTGGCTATAGAATGTAGATAATAGATAGTCTGCATCTTACTCCTGTAAAAAATTAAATTTGCTTAACTGTTATTAAATTATTGTACTACATTTATTCTCAACGCAAACTGTTTTAGTATTAAATACTATTACATTTCGCAGTAAAAACTTGAATCATATGAATAACACATACTGGTTAAAGAGTCTGCAGGAGTAAAGCAATCTGTTTTCATAAATGCTCGGTTTTTTACAAAATTCTTAATCTTTGTTCTTGTATACAAAATACAAATTAAAACATTTGCTGGCATATCAAACAATTTGATAATTTTGGCTACATTGACTGTATTCTCGGCTTCGTATAAAAGCATAACTGAGCGGAAGTTTTGCAATAATTTTCCCGATTGAGTTCACCGCGTATTGCAGGTAGCATTCGATATGAAGCTCACTTTGAGTTCACTTGTTAAACTATCGTTGTAGTTGGAATTGTTCTCGTCCATACCGTTCTTAGCGATTTAATTAAACTTGTTATTTGTACGTTTTATTTCGCAATTGGGCCCTTGCTCGCTTTGACTGCATAGCTTTCAAAGAACCTAACCTTTGTCTTGTTCCTTAGCTTTGGATTTCTAAGTTACCTTATTACAAAGCAATAAGCATTTGTACTTGAGTGCTTGTAAATTTTTTAAACTCTTTTGATATTTAAAGCTACTCTTCAGATTTTGTTTTTAAATTAAAAAAAAGAAAGATATAATTTACTTCAGAATTTAATACAAAGCGTTATACTATATCAAATACCCGCGAAAAAAGACATTATATTAAAATTGTGGAGAATCGAAACAAAACAAATATAGCATAAATAATATTAACTTATTATATTTAGTCACACGTTTCAAATGTGGACATGCTCATGACTATTCGATTTATCGAGTATGATTTATTGATTTTGATTATTATTGGTTGTTAAGGGTACTATTAATGTTTTCCTACTGAACTCGGTCAAGCTGAAAATGTCCATATCATTACATTACACTTCTACTATTTCATTTAATTTATTTAATTTTAAATTAAGTAAAATAAATGAAATAGTAGGTAAAAGTTAAGTAGGAAAATTATAAATAACATGTCCATATTAAGTTCAACGTTAGCAAACTGTAGTGGCTACATGAAGGCGCAATGTAGGCCTTACTCTATGAGATGAACCGACGATCTGGTCAAGATGGTTGGAAGCCGATGGGTGCAGGCTGCGGATGGCCTAGTTCTGGAGTCAAATGACTAATGATGGTGATAAAATTCCTTTAAATAAAAACAGCTTCAATAATTTTAAAGCGCATTACTGCAATTATATCGCTAGTGCTAAATATAACAATGCGTTTTCGTCCGCGAATGTCTTTACGTTATTTATGAAAAAATCATATGAACTATGCATTTCTTGACTATTAATAATGTTAAATTATAGTTTATATTCAATAAATCACGTCTGTACGATACTTATTTAATTGCGAAATCTTCAACAAACAGTTTATATAAAATATAAACTGTTTATATAATTGTATATGTTACTAGGTGGTATATTATATATTGTATTAGCCTATTATATTAGGCTATAATATAACCTACCTAATATAATATATATATGGTATATTATATTATATTAGGTAGGTTATATTATTAGGTGGTAGAGTTCTGTGATGACTTGCCCGTTAGAATGTTACCATCACCATACTGATACTGCAATAACGTATATGTCAGTCGTGTTCTGGTTTAATGAGTAAAGTAGCCGATATACTTATACAAGAAACAACATCCCCATCTCAAGGTTTGCTATTTGGCAACACATCTTTGACACCTTTGGCCTATATAAGCGACGTTTATCTCTTACTATCAAGAGAACCGTATGCGTCTTCCTATATGATAAAAAAGTTACATATCTTTTTTTAATAGATACGATTCAGAATTCATTTTACTCGGTCCTCGAATTCACCTCATGGAATCGTAAACGTTAACAGTATTGGGGCTGTTGATTAGTATATTGTAGAAAATATTAGGTAATTGTTTAATAACACTTGTACTATCACTTCACTATTTAAATTCAACAATCAATCGGTTTTGCTATTTAAAGCATCCTCAAGTACTATAGGATAAGCCAATCCAGGCGGCTAATTGCGGACTTATAATTCCTGGTAGTCACGATGAAAGTGACTTGGAACAGTCTGCGTATTTACCTTCGTATATTTGATATCATAATATCGTAGAGTTCCATCAACTGCTAGTCACGATTATTGTGAGTTGGAACAGACTGCGCATTTGCTTTCTTATAATATTTATTAAAAATACTAACTGAGCTAGTAATTTGACGTCAGTCCTTTAATCGTATTTGGATCGTTTTGGTCGCTTAGTCTTTTCTGCTTACCCTGTAAACTGTCATAAAAATGTGTTTACACATTTGTATGTACGTTTGTATTCAAGAAATACAATGAATAATTATTATATCATCACGCCAGGTCTATTGCGGATTAAGTAGAGAGCATAGAACGAAACATTCCAATTAATATTAAACGAAATATCGTTTTTGTCCTTAAAACACTTCATATAACTGAAAATTGCTTAAATCCTTGTGAATAATACAATAATTCTCATTGCGTTGTCTTAACTAACACGTGTGACATTATAAAAGATTTAAGATATGGCAAAACTTCTACTATTACAAATAACCTTTTAATATACTTCGAATATTCTTAGAATTGTTACTAAATTATGTGGGTTGTACTAAATATTGAGTTCTGTGGTTATAATATACCAGCTGTACCTGCTGACTTTAAGAGTTTTTATAAATGACGCTATTTTATAAATGAGGTATTAAATTTTCTAAATCGCGCTATTAATATTTTCTTGCTAGAAAAGTTAATAACATAGGAGCCGTTCATTTTAACAGACTGGTAGAGACTTCAGTAATACTATCTGTCTCTGTGAAAAGTAAGACTATCTCTGTGAAAAGTAAGACTATCTTTGTGAAAGTAAGTATGGTAAATTTCATCCAATTCAGATTAGCTGTCCTCGGTGGGCAAGGGCACTTCGGTTGTATCCATTTTTCTATTTCGATAGCTATCCAGGATTTGTTGTCTTCAATTTGGACTCTCTAGTCACCTATTTCATTAATGGGACATATTTCCGTTGACTAGACGACGACGAACAAAATTGTAAATTTCCTCTGATTGATCCCGGCTGGCAACACAGGCGTCATGATAAGTAGACATCAAATTATGTTTATAACTTTCAAATTATACAAATGTCTACATTAACTTATATTTAAAAACATTTTCAAGATTATTACAAAGATTATATAGATTAATGACTAATTTATAAAGATAACATAATACAGTTCCAAGAATCGTCATAAACTGATTCATTGATTTAAATTCAACGTGCGCGTGGAGTGTTTTAGCTACGATTCTCCTGAAGATTGATGTTCCGTCATTCCCCTAGGGATTCATACGTGTCGATAATTCAAACACCTTCGATTCGATAATCCTATTTATGAAATAATTCGATATACATCGTTTTTTTTTTGAAGTCTTATTCCTATATCATAGAAAGCAATTTAATTTAAGTTAAAACTTGAAAATCATAGTGATGTAATGTTATTTAATGTTTTAACGAATCTTGCTTTATCTACTTGTTTAATTTTTTTTATATTTGTTATCTATAGCTTGTTAATAAATCACTCTACTAGTAGATACTGTTTTAAAGCCTAGTTTTCCGCTTTTTCATCATAGACGTCTACTGTTGAGTTAATTCCTTAAACCATTATGACCACTAATGAAAAGAAATTTGAATTGCTCGTAACTACGGCAATTGAAACTTGGTCGGAAGGTCGAACTTTTCACAAGTAAGTGCAATAATTACGCGTTTTGTCTCGGCAATATGTTAAAAATACCAATAAATATGGCTATGTATTACTTATTTTACCGAGATACCATAATTGACTACTCCTTGTTGAAATATTGCCATGAATAATACAAATCCCATCGTGAGTATGTAGTCAAAATTATGTTAGAATTTGACGACGATTTATGTTTAAAATCATATGATAAAATATTGTTAATATGTAAAAGATTCTAAAAAAATCGATACATTTTTTAATGGACGTCCCTAAGTACCCAGTTGCTACGTCGAGGAGCGCGGCTGTCGCACTATAAATTAAACTCCACTCATATTAGAGGCAGCATATTAAAACTTACATTTAGCATCTCGCTCTTATCTGCATCACACCTTTGCGCGAGACAAGGACGCAAACAGTGGCGTTACGGCAGGACCGCTTTTTTGTTATTCCACGACGAGACTAACCGTTAACCGTAACTTAGTTACTATAATGACGCCTTAAGCAAATACTGAGTACGCCCAGTTAAATTACGGCATAAAACTAATTAATTGCAGTTTGTTTGTGTTTTAATAACTGAGTTATATCAATGCGAAAGTGTTTTTTTGGTTTATGGTATAATCTCCTTTCACTCCGCTCTCGATCGTATCTCAGTAATATTATGTTTCGAATAACCCATTGACGAGAACACATCTTTAAATTTACTTTAATCATCACCATTATGACGATGATTATGATGTGAGCTGATAGAGGCCCACTCTAAAGATCCATGATGACCGGTCTTGTCTTAGGCCTTCCCCAAAAATCGCCACGATGATCGGTCTTGTTTTAGTCTCGTCGTGGAATAACTAAAAATTGGTCCTGTCGTAACGTCACTATTTGCGTCCTTGTCTCGCGTAAAGGTGTGATGCAGACAAGAGCGAGATGCTAAATATAAGTTTTAATATGTAGCCTCTAATGCTTCGATAGTGGGGGGCAATTCGAAAAAAAAACACAAAATCGGAGGATATAGTTTGGTGTTGCAGCTATACATCTTCATCCTAAATTCAATTAGTCCACTAGATAGCTAAAGGATATAATAATTCATTACGATATGTGAGGACTGTGACGTATCGTGCGTGGTGAAGGGGGAAGCGCCGCCATTTTGAAATCATTCTGTTGTTTATACGCACACATATTTTATTATCCCAATAAAAGCTATATTATAAAATATCCCGTCATGGTCTAAGCTTCGTGTGGAAAATTAGTCAGCTGTCTTCCTGCTAAGCAGCTCCTATGAGACGAGAGGTTAAAGAAATCACCGTCATAATTACTAGGCGGTAGAGTTCTGCCATGATTTACACCATCTCACTCGCTTTGATAACCGGTTGATATAGAAATAAAAATAAATGTGAAATTAGTACAAGTGTTTCCAATAAATAGTAAATCGAAATCTTAACTGCCCGAAATTGGACTGTTTTGCCTTGTATCGTTGGTTAGCTACATTGTGCTCTATAGCTGTAACTTAGCCACCACATTACCATATCGGGGATCAGAAACGTGATATTTAGTTATTTGATAATTTCACCAAAATTAGTATTAAGTTGGCGAGTCATCGCAAAACTCTACCACCTAGTATTCCTTACCTCATTTTTGTTGTGAGCGAGTAGTTTACATTTACAGCAAATAATTATGTATGTACACTAAAATAAAAATCGACTTCAAAATAAGAATGTAGTCTAATACGTATTATTAGAGATAACTCGAAAGTATTTGCCAGATCTCGCTCAAATTTAAATGGGACCACATGACAAGACCAGCTTTCGAATATGAAATGATTCATCAAAATTAGTACACCCACTAAAAAGTTATGAGTAAAAAACGAAAAAATTCCCACTAATTGATAATATTTATGAAAAATTTAGGAAATCTGTAGAACCAAAGATGTAATTAATATACGAAAGGAAGTTGTCCTGAATCATTGATATTTTTTTAATTACTACGTGTAAAGTATACCAAAATGTGGAGATATATTGTGTCCACACAACCAAAAAACGAACAAATATACCCCCAGGAATCGATAATTTTACCGGGATAAAAATTTGTCTGTGTTACCTTACAAATTCTCTCATTTATAATATTAGTAAGATTTCATGTTGTTAAAGTTTATAAGGAAGTGGGTAGAAAAAACTATAAACAATATTATCTTGATATTATATTGCGTTTAGATCGTTGCGTTAGTTAGCATTCTAACTATTGTCTAATAGGGACGTGATAGATGATTCAATTTAATTATTGGTGCCTATATGTCGAACGTATCGCATGGAACTAGGCGGCAATTTTCGCTACTACAACGCTGCATATACTCTGTGGAAATACAGCCATCTTTGACAAAAAATGTATCTTCCGTACCTACATCAGCCTTATAGACATATTAAATAAAAGAAACTAAATTACTCATGGCGATCCGTCAGTGGACGTTGTTCGGCTAAAACTATAATGATGAATCGTCAATGTCAAACACATGTATGCAGTCTGCGGTCAAAAGTCATAAAGAATAAAATTTGTCGCCAAATTTTAAAATGTAGATATAATAATATTAAAGTCGAATATCGACCACTACCGTTTATTGAACAGTTCGGTTACACCTACTCAAAGTTGCTCAATCCGCTTTCCAAGTAGTAAAAAGTGTTTACTCGCAAACCTACGCAGCCTAAATCCATTTAGCTGCCTTGACCATGTCATCTGTCCTAGTAGGGAGGAACCCACCTACGATTCTTTTTCGTGGAACATGCTTGTACTTCCAGATATTTCTGGAAACTTCTATGTCGTGACAGAAACATTTAGAAGTGCCAGTTATAAGTGCTTTCTATAAACGTTGCCTATATACTCTAAACATGTTAATGGTGCATTGCCAATCATGACACTGGTGTCTTTTATATGTGGCGTAGATTTTATTCACGTTGCTTTCCAACAATTAATATATATTTACTACCATAAAGGAAACAGATCACAAGCCAATCAACACTAGAAATTCCATTAATAGTGAATACTGTATTAAAGTATTTTCCACTTATTGAGGTTAAGTATTATATGTAGCAACAAAAATGCGAGTGAAGCGATCTGACCAGATTACTCCGCCGGCCCTGGCGTACCTATCTGCAATCGGTAAATGGTTACTTTAAGTCTCGAAATGCGAAGCATTC
>DVZW01000261.1:0-11523 GCA_018237805.1 Mesosemia grandis
GATGCTTTAAAAATGTTGGCTAATAATTTGATGGTAAAGTGAAATAATAGTACAATTGAATTTATCTTAAAATATCATAATTCAAGAACCAACTATGAAAAGTGTAAATTAGAAACTTTTTATAATTAAATTAATCCATACATTTCAAACTTCAGTTAAATTCAATATCTTGAATCGTGGGATTGCTACTAATATATGAATGTTGAGACTTCGTTACAAAAATGGAATCAAAGTTGATACACGAACAAAGAAATTATAAACGAAACATAAAATTGAAAATGTTTATAAAAGTCGCTTGAGAATGTGAAAACGAGCTTTTGAATGCAGAATTAATTGGTGCATGGAAATATACTAGGGCCAATTAAAACGTATTTACACTGTTCAAACTATTTCCTGCATTACGCTTCATAACAAGAGTTTTTTAACAAACCATGTATGAAGCGTAAAAAATTTGGAAATTAATTAGACGAACCGACCTCCGGACTCGCTGATCGCCTAAACAAATAACACATTACATATGAGATACATAGATAAAGCAGATTGATGATAGATATAGATAAAAACGGTCACGAAAAAATAACAAATGTATTCGACCATGAAAGGTTACAATTTAAAAAAAGGTGCATTTAGTACATTTGAATCACTAATGCGAAAAATTTGTCCCATGACAAGTGACAAGCCTTTTGCCACATCAGACACATCAAATCCAGTGCAGTTGTTTTTCAAAGTGAAATTCTCATTAAGCCAATTACGAGAACATGGAAATTGAACCCAGGGCCTCGTGGGCCTATACCAACGATACCTCTATACTAAAGGCGATAGAATAATAACAAACCATTGTATGTCGCTTATGCTAACGTCAGAGCGAACAAGAAACTGACGAGAAAAACGACTTACCTACTGATCTACTTGTGTATTTTATATTAGAGAAATATTATATAATAAAAGTAGGTTTAAGTATTCATGAATTGATATACTCTATGAAATAAGGGGATATATTGATAATAAGTCGGAATGTCTTTTAATTTAAATTTATTTTCTTCGTAAAATAAACGCAGAAAGAACCTTTGAACAGCGCAAACACGTAATACTTGCTTATATTATTTGTTTATTATTGAAATATTAAAAACTAAATATCATTATATTGTTAAATCACATCTAAACGAATCTATTGGGTTGTATATATTAGGCGATTATATGAAATGGTCAAGTAGATCAAGTACATAGATACGACCAAATTGCAATCGTAGCAGTAAATGGCCTAAACCAACTATTTTAGGGTTCTTACACATCTCTACATGGTCAATGATATATAGCTGTGACACTATAGACAAACACCAAAAATATTATAATAATATCGATTTTATATTAGATTTTAGATATTATCGATTTAAAGTTTGTCATAGATACGAACACGCATATTGCTAACTCTAGACGTGCTTCTAACCACTAGATATTTTGCATTCATCAAAACTTTGTAAGCCATCGATTCATTTCGCAAACGCTTTGTTCATATGTGGCCGACGTCTTAGGTTACATATTAAAAATCTGTAATCAGACCGACAGATTTGTACGTACGCTACATAAAAATCGGTGACTCAATTTTTTTTTAAACCAGCGTAGAAATGTGCAAGTCCTATTGTCTCTGCAATCTAAACATCAATACAGAATATAAATAAAAATACATACTCGTCGAATAAAAAAAACCTACTAACATTACATATTGATCGAATGCTTCATGAATTACCGATACGTTAAGCGCCTACTTCATATTTAAACAGTCTTATGCATTATTAAATAAACCGTATTCATTCAGCCAATAATTATAACACTGCTATCGTAAATGCCACATAAACAACTATATGCAATAATATCTTAACTTAAACGTGTCCAGAATAATATCCAACGTTCTCTGCAATATACTCTTTAGAAGAAAAAAAAATGTTTATAGATATTTTCATGCCTATTGACTCACAAGAGCACTCGTAAGCAGAGATCCATCAACTAACAATATTTATCCGTCCAATGCTGGACGTAGGCCTTCTTATTACCGCTCAATAAATTTCGATTTTAAGCTTTGCCTATTCATATTCTGCCTTCAAACCTCTTAAGGTCATCAATGCGTCGGGTGGTAGAAATCTCGCTTCTATAATCCAAGGAATCGACTCGTCATTAGCCTACAAATGAGAAGACGGTAAAGGATATAATAAGAAAGTACAATTTGACAAATCAAGGAAGGGAAAAAGGGATTTGGGATAGACGCATGCTTTTTCGGTAGCCAGATAAATATTTGACACGAATGAAATACTTAGCTCTAGTACATATTGCGTAAAGTTATTATTGCGTATAATTGATAATTACACTAAGAAAAATCTATATTAAAGCCTATAATATCTTAATATTAATATACCCTATATTCCGATTACACGCATTTTATACGTTAGCGTATGAAAAACGATATAATCAATGCAGGGTGATTAGTTCAAAGCTCACGTGAATTCTATGCCCGTAATATTGTCATAGAAACCAAAATTATTTACCACTGCAGTCTGTTCAAAGTAAGAAAAAGTGACGTCACTGTTCCCGATTATGTCATTTTAAAAACTAACCAGTCACGAAAAATTAAAAAAGAGAATATTTCCTGATTGGTCGATTTTAAAATGACATGATGGAAAACGATGACGTCATTTTTGGTTATCTCAGTATAATAACGATAACGAAGTATATAGACATTGTGGACATGGCTCCGAAACCATGAGTCAAAAGGTAATAGTATGATATTGCAAACATTACATAAAATTAAAACTAGTATGGCCTTTAAAAATTAATAGGAAATAATCTCTTTTTTGCGAACATAAATGTATAAAATAATATTCACTAAATGAATAGCAACAAGTAAAATAAAATGTATTGCAGGCAATAGATTTTATAAAAAAAATTCGTACAGCACCAATGAATTTCAAATTAAAAATCTTTATATTTCCAAAATGTTGCTAGTCAATTTGAATCGTATGCAATGCCATTAAAATATCACAGAGTTTTAAGGTTATGCCTTTCAAAGGAAAGTACACTCCAGAATAAAAAGGTCTCTCACATATTTGAGGATACCAACAATATTGCAAAAATGGTAATAAATTATATCAAGTCAATTATTAATAATAATCAGAAACAATGACATTATTATTTGTTGATTGTAAGAATTTTTTTTCGTCATATTTTTTTAAGTCATATGGTTAAACTATTTTATATACAAGTGTACACTACGTGTAACTACAAGTTGCATGAATTAAATTGTAAAACCTGGCTTTTAAGTTTTAGTAAGATAGATTCAAATGTTCCACATACTAGTAAATCTTAATTCAGAGCTACGGGCATATATGAAGTAGGAAATTGTAAATATTTTTAAACTAAAGCTGCCTCTAGTGTTACTTATGAAAAAGTATAAATCTATTTAAAATCAATATAAAAACAGCGAGATAATTATAAATCGATTTCAACTATTATCGAACAATCCAATACAGAGATATAAAATTCACTTGACAGCATACTTTGAGATCTTATATTTGAACTTAAATATGTAACATTCATTTAAGCCAAACAAACAAACATGTTCAAAAAATGTAGTGAAATTCGTTTCAATATAAAAAATAGTAGACTGCCTCCGTTTACTTTTTCACAAAAAAAGTGATTTAATATTAGAAATTAAATCACGTTACGATTAACTGAATAAATGTTATCTATAAAAAGGTATCTAGCATGATTTTTTATGACGCAGTTTCCAATAAATATAATAAAAAAAAACAGAAATGACTATCTGATTAAATTTTTTTAAATTACATTTCTTTTTATTACATGAAAATAAAATGCCAAGTAACGTCTCGTCATATACCTGTGTAGGTACGTACCTCATATGGCATCCCAAAGAGGTACTATAGTAATTGTCAAAAATAAAATTTATAAAATTATTATATTTAAAAATATAAATATATTTTTTTATTATTATTATTCATTACTTGCGTATTCTTTAATAATCAAATGGAAACGTCACACAGGATACCTATTTAACGATATAATAACATATTTGTCAATTGCTTAATTTCAACTGTTTATGAACAGGTATTTCTCGTCTGATATTACACTTATTAGAAAATTAAATATAACTTATTCTAAAACATGGTAGTAAAAAAAATCTGAAGTGTTGGCAGTAACTAAAAACAACTTGTACATTTATGGCAATGTTGCCAGCGTTTTAAGTAAAAATAACTTTTAATAAAATTATAGGTCTGTGTCGTACCATGCGGCTACATTGTTGTTGTCAAGCGGTGGCTCAGGGAAGGCTAGATCAGCTGAAGCTGTCCCGGCCCCCTCAGTCTCCCCGATGTCCATGTCCATACCAAACCCACTACCAATCTCAAGGCCCTGCATTGAATCTATCGGAATCTGATCGTATCCTGTAAAATGATTAACAATTAGTGTCTCATTAACAGTTAAATGTTTGAAGCAATTAACTTAATATGTAATCGGGGTTACTAAACATATGTACAGTTTTTAAGTCTGCTAAATATAAGTTTAATATGCCAAACTTAGTATATTGTAAACAACACATCAAAATTCGTTTATTTGTGTTAATACAACTTTCACGCAAACCCAAATGAATAAATATGATCAACTATAAAAAGGTGGATTTTTAATATTATTTTAATGTTAGCTATCTTAGCACGGGTAAAACCTTTACAATAAACTTTTACAAAAATCGTATGATGATACCTTCCGATATCTGTGTGATTGTAGAAGCTGGTTATTTTTTATAGAAAGCATGAGAATGAACACATTACACTATTTCGTCAGAAAATAATATACTAATACTGCAATATGAAGGTTTACCCTCTTCCTATAACAATATGTTAAGTATTAACCTAAATCATGTTGGCTCAAATAAATTCTAGTCAATAGGTAAAATAATTACAACAAAATGGGCAAAAGCACAACACGCAGTATCACCCAGTATCAACTCCAAAGAACTTTGGAGTTGATACTTTAATGCTGAAAATTAGTGACAAATAAAGGCAGTATAAATTCTGTTATTAAAATTGATCATATCATCACGTCTAAAATCCTGGTCTTGAATAGATAGAAGTGTTTAAATTCCAACTTAGCATTCATCTATCCAATGATATATGTATATATATTCTATTATTGTGATAGGTAAGAACAGAACAGAAACATTAAGAAGAAGAAGCATGACGGCGGATGCCTTGTATCATCTAATACGCGCTGCCTCGAATAATATTCATAATTTTATTTAATTTTAATTAAACTGTCGCTTTTAGGTTAAAGGTAAAAATTCATTTGTAGGTACTATTTCGTTTTTTATTGGTTTTTTGTATTCGAAGCATTGTGAGTTTTTCGACAGCGTTACGACGTATGCTACTTCTATAGTTTTTAATGTTCTGTGTTGGGAAACCTATTATATAGCCAAATCGAGCACGATCAAACCAATAATCAGCTTTAAAAAAAACGGTAACTAAAAATAATCTTGCCCGAACTTACGTTTAGGGTAGTAACAAAATAATACCATTCCACTTGATTTTTGCTTAAATTTTATTTCACTCTAGGAAACGAGATCGATCGTTACAAATAGTTGCCAAAGCAATATATAAAATAAATAATATTTAAAATGATTTCTAATGACATATATTAGGGTAAAGCGTGAATAAAAACTAACACAGTTCATGCTAAGATAAAACCACACACAAAATAAATACAGCCACGGATCTATGATTTATTTCGAACCGGTGTTAAAAACTTAACAGCGGCGCTGTCTAATGAGTGAGATAAATTATTAGGGAGTATAATAGCACCGAAATACTACTTGATAAGTTACAATATATAATAGAGTTTTAATTATATATTGTCCACGATATTACCGACAGTATTGCCTCCTGTCACATCATGGACTTAAATATCATCGGCTTATCGTCGGTGAACTATTAGTGGCACGTAAGTGTGCCCTAGTTTTATCTCTGCCTACTCCTTCGAGAATAACGGGAGAGACGATTTATAAAATGTATAATATATTTATAAAGAAAAAAGCGACTGTAAGGTTTCGTGACGCTGTATTCCTCCCAAGACCAGCCTTCTGAACAGGAGTTAGAATAACTTTTAATAAATACTATTGTAAAAGTTAATCAACTAAGGATTGTTCAAAATACATTTTAGCCTTTTTATAATTATATAAAAAAAATAATAACGAACACTGCGTGCGTGGCAGGGCACTCTGTCGACATATTTTTTACAAACATTTTATTTTTACACTTCCAGAAACTTCTGTCCGGGCACCTTCTCATAGATCCGGGGCTGAATTAATAGGTACGAAAAGTTTATAGAACAATCCATTTATTATTACTTTAAATTACTACATTTCATTTGATGTTAATTATTTATACTTGTGGTCGCCTAATATTCTAAATTGAACAATAATTCAAATAAATTTAAAAGTTTGAACGTTATACCATAGACTTTCACAAAAAACAATATATACTATTTATGTATATAGGTTTGTGTGTCAAATCATGTGATGTGTGTGTTATATTTTTATTAACACCGTCCACATACTTATAAGCTTTTCAATTTTAAATTTACGGGATCATTTTTCAAATTTTTATATTATAATAAATATATTACACAGCATATAATAATATCCTTTTGCCAATCGTAAAGCACTTAAACTTTAGCATAGAAATATAAATGGATTGTTCCATATGATGCAATATGAAACGCTATTAGTGTCATTAGTTTCACGGCAAAAACAAACAATAATAGTAATCCCATCACCTGTGTTTAGTGATATATAGGTCCCGGATTAAGCTGCATGTAAAGAAGAGAGAAACATATTTATACCAATAGTTTACAACATTCTCTTAATATTAACATAACAAGTGCTTATAACTTACGAATATAATATAGTGATATTAGCTACTGTGACACAAATATTATAGTCCCATAAGGTGTACCTTGTGAGGTAATATTTGTTAACCATTCTACGGTAAAGGTTAGTGGACCAAACTGGCTACGGAAACGCTGAGAATCTTACCTTGCTGGTGATATGACGGTCGCGTGCCATATAACCCCTCATATCCTTGCTCTGGCCCGAGCATATCCTAATAAAGGTTAATTTATATAAAGTACATTTAAAAGTTTTTGTTAAAATATTCCAGTAAGACAGCTCCACTTATTACAGCAAACTACCTTACTTCCTTTAACAACACCATTCGCTATGGTGTCCAAAATATATTAGATCTTAGCATTCATAGAAAGTTTTTTATCTTATAGCATGGCAAAAAGCAGACAGACTTCCTGAAGTTAAGAGATAACCATTGCCATCATGACATATAGACACCAAGGTTATTGGTGTGTTTCCCAACTTGGCTGGATTTGTTTCGTCTCTTGTGTAAGTCAAAAGCTGGTTGATATAAATCCACTGCGATAAGTTGGCGGTTTAACATAACATATTCCTATGTCCTAAATAATTTTGTTTCTATTTTATGAAAAGCTTTTTTGATTAAACAATATTAACGCCACAAAAATCAATCAATGATAAAATCAACATACCATCTTTAATGTTATCAAACCGTGATAGATTTGATTATGGCAGTATAAACAGCCAGTCACAGTAATTTCCTAATGCTTTATTAATACATAATGTGGGTTTACAGCATAGCATAGCTATTTAAAGTTTAAAATATGCTATGTTTAAATAATAAGGTCATCTGTATAAGAATATAAAAATACATTTCTGCGATGTGCAAAAATTATGTTATGTGGTTTATTACCGCATATCGGTGTTGCCCGTATGCAGACTAACACAGATCCCATTGTTTCATACAATCTTTTCCTTTGACGTGTGGATGTTTACCAGCATGTGGGCAACACCAGTGTGTGAACGTTAACCTACTAAGACCAAAAACGCCCTATTTCCCAAACCTTACATATAACATTTTTGAAGAAATGGACTTCCCCTAGTAAAAACAAGTATATGCAAACAATCCTCATAAAAAAAGTTATTCTTTTATTATTATTTTTTATTTTTATTATTGTATTATAGAAAAGCAAACAAGCCGATGGGTCTCCTGATGGTAATACATAACCGTAACCTATATACACCGGTGTTAACAGTTCATTGCCAACCTTGAGTCTAGGATGATAAAATTCTTGTGTAAGTGTACCGGCTACTTTACTCTCCAAACCAGAACATGACAACTGCAAGCACGGGCATTATTGCAGCTGGAATAAGTAAGATGGTGGTACGTATTCCGGTGGGTCATCACAGAACTCCACCACCTATCTAACATAGTCACAAGGTTAGTGACTTAAACCACCATCGCTCCCTTTTTACGAGCTGCAGGATGGCAGTGGGCCTATTTTACACAGTGTCAGAGAAATAGCCTATAATGAAGTGAAATGAGATAATCAACAGTAAGGCCACATTATGTAGCCTAATCCACTTTCATAATATAGGAAGACTAGGACTAACGCTGGTACAAGATGTAGATTATCACTTTAGATAAAATTTGAACCAGTCATCTCTAAATTATATTTTCATTTAAAATAAAATATTTAAGCTTCACATGTAAGTATAAATTTTTGATACTTTCATGTGAAGCTTAAAAATGTTATAATCATATACACATTTAATATCAAACGGAATGAAATATTGAAAAACTAACCTGTAAATCGGGTTGCATGCCAAGATCATTGGGCCACATCTGATGATCATCACGGAACAAGGAGTTTGTTAACTCCATGGAGAGTCTCTTTTTGTAGTCATGTGGTTTGTCTTCAGACATGCGGAATAAAACCGCAGCAGCATATGTGGCAACACCTAGAACGATTTTTTATGTAAAATAAGATTCATTAGTGTACAATCCATTTTTTATTTTACCCCCAGAGATATTTTATATACTTTTCCAGAGATATATATTCATTTACATCTTTAATCCTTTAACAAACTGTCGTTGGAAAGTACTAAATTGATATCCCCAACATATTTCTAGCAAAACAGTCTTTATTTTTTTTTTCGTGAGTTTTAAATCTTAAATATAATGTAAGTCAGAAATATAAATATTTTATACAATTTGTTACGTCCGTAATCAATGGGGGGTGATTAAATACAATTTAGAGCACCCATGTTTGGCTAATGGTATTACTATTTTTTCATAAGTTGATGTAATGCTGACTGTATCTCAACAGAAGTTGAATATTCACATTCGAAAGGAAATATTGAAATCTTACATTTAAAAAAATCTTTTCATGCCTATTTCACCGACGGGGTAAACAGAGATTACCTTCTAGCTTGTCCAGAAACACGCTTTTTTAAAACTAAGTACAACCACAACTAACTAAACTTATATTACCCAAATCGCGTACAAACCAATCACAGCCAATTCAATCAAACTGTTTGGAGTATCGACCAATTGAATAATACCTGGACCTGAATACTATACTACAGAGGCCAAATATAAGAGGATAAAAATTTCAATTTACCTTCATTACGTGAATGCAACAATTCGGTGAGTGGAGCCGTAGCCCCTTCGGCTTCTATCAACTCTGCACCTTCTTTATCAGCTGCCAACTCGCAGAGTACGCCAGCCGCTACACGCTAAAAAACATTTTTGAATCAATAGTAACAATTCATATAAATCAATAGTAGGCCTGGCATACATGGCCCTGTTTAGACAGGGCTTTAGATCCCAATTGTATTTTGGCTAAGTCATTCTCTTCCTCATTACTTTGTACTTCAATATTGATTATGTTTCAAAATAGTCACAAAATTGTCTTGTAAAATTTAAAGATAATAAATTATTATAAAACGTAATATATTAATTACATATTTATACTATTTAAATCATACATATAAAATATTATAACAACATTCCACATGCACCAAAATATTTCGCCAATAGAGGCGGTGTTTTAATTCAAAAGGACTCTTTTCATTACAATCATCATCCAACCATCTGTGTCCTAACGAAACGTTCGCTTCACTTTAAATTCTGAGTACACTATTTATATTACTAATCTACAGTTTTAATATGTTATTTTTCAGACCTTTTGCCTTTCCTTCTTAAAACAATTACACAAATCGTTTAATTTGGCAACATTTGATTTATTTCAAAATTATGTATTTTCAAGATTTATGATTTTGCAATTTTGATCAAAATGGCTATAATCAAAATTTTATTTATTTTAAAAATAATTTTGGTTTGAAAGTAAAACTTTTGAGTAATTGGCAATAATTAAATTATTACTTATTTATTAATTATCACTAATTCGAGAAAAATATGATTACTCTAAGTATGTCATATACAAAACAGTCTGTTTTTCAGTATATCATGATATTTTTATCAGATCAACTGATCTGAACTCAGGAGCACCAGGATACCGATAAATAATCTAGAAGAGAATTCTGTCGCTACAAGTTACAGACCTGTATGTTCTCAATCTCGTTGAAGAGCAGCTGCACGAAAATGGCGATGACGTTCTGTTCGCGGATAATAGCCCGGTTCAGCCCCTCGCGCGCCAGGATATGCAGCGCGCCTACAGCACCCTCCACGATCTCCTCCATGAGCACGCCGTCTGCGTACGCGACACCACCGCCCACCGCCGAGCGTTGCTGCAAACATCACACTACAAGTTCAAGATCAACATCCCGACAACACCACGCTATCCCACGGGAACCTCGGCTAAATTAGAATAAAGTCTGGAATAAAAATAAATGAAAAAAAAAATGAGACACAATCTATACAGTATTTTTTGTGTGAAAGAGTGACAAACATCCATTCATCCACACCTTCACATTTCACAAAGAACTCAGGCAAGACAAATAGTCACCCTTGTCGCTATTATTTACACATCATGTCAATTTCTTCACAGGGATTTCTTAATGAAATTGTTCTAGAAGAAATTGATGCAGAATGAATTTGTTTGGATTATAGTAAAGATACCTGACATGAGGCTAGAAATTTCGGCATATTTTGTTTATTCATAGAAAAATAGGCGTACAAACTAGGCTTATCTGGTGAAAAGTAATGCCACCGCACATGAATAGACCAGTTACACCATGGATATCACATTTAATACATCCCCGATGACAATCGGGTATTTGACAATTTTTGGAAAACAGTTATAAACTACACTTTATTACATAATAAATACATTACATTGATATTACCGAAATAACCTTAATAAAATATACATTATTTTGTAAAATTAAATGAACTTTCTTATCCTATTATCTCATAGAATAAACTCAATTAAATTTCCAATGTAGCCGATTATTACATAGTTACATTACATTGATAATCCCGAAAGATAAGTGAGTGATCCTAATAAAAATAACAAGATTTTGTTGAAAATGAATCCTTTCTAAATAAATCATATTATCTGATAGATATCTCAATTAAATTTTCAATGTAGTAAAATACCCTATTTCACTTATGAGTAGACAGGCAGGACTGTCTGAAC
>DVZW01000262.1:0-11512 GCA_018237805.1 Mesosemia grandis
CTTATTAGAGCAAATCTGCTTACGTAAGCTTTACCCTTCGGAGACAGACCTGTCCACCAATCAAGCTGTATAATCAAGAAATACCGCAATCTGAACACGTTAAGTTTTTGGGCATGCACTTAGACAGGAGGCTGACATGGAGAAGGCACATCTGGACTTAGCGTAAGCTACTGGACACAAAAGTTAGAAACATGTACTGGTTGATCGGCCGAAGATCACACCTGTCAAAGGAATGCAAAATTGCAATCTACAAAGACATTCTTATGCCGATATGGACTTATGGCATCCAATTATGGGGGACCGCAAGTAATAGCAACATCGAAAGACTGGAAAGGTTTCAAACAATAACATTAAGAACAATGCTAAACATACCCCAATATGTAAGTAATAAATACATTTACTTGGACCTGAACATCAGGCCTGTTAAACACGAGATCACTAAGTCTAGTGAAGCCTACCAAGACAGGATGTCAATACATATAAATGAACTGATGACCAATCTCAAAGGCTTGGACAGTGCACTTTTCACAAGACTAAAAAGGCAGTGTTCCAACTCTAACAAGAGATTCACTACTTAAGAGGCGATTATACATGGAATGTTCACTATGTTACTTTTGATGCTATCAGGGCAGGACAAATGATTGACTTATTGTGAATGCGCAGATTGCCTTGTTACGCAAGAAAAAATAAAAACTTATTAGAAATATGTTAATAATCAAAGATGTTACCGTCATTAAAGTCAACACTAATTTTATTCTCTCCGTTGGTTTCATTTTCTTCTCTGGTTTTATTTTCTTCTTCTGTTTTATTCTTTTCACCACTTTCATTATCTTCATTGGTATTATTTTTAACCAATTTTTGCTCTTCACTGGTGTCATTTTCTTCAGTTTTATCCTCTTCAGCAGTTTCATTCTCTCCCTCAATTTTTTTCTCTTTACCAATTTTATTCTCTCTACTAATCTTATTTTCTGCGCCCGTATTATTGTCGTTAGGTTTTTTCTCCTTACCAGATTTGTTTTCTTCTCCTTCGTGATTGTCATCTCCATCTGTATCTTCCTTTTCATCTTTATCCATTGCAAACTTATTTCGCGTCCTTGCTTTATCTTCTTCTTTTACTTCCGACTTTATTTCAATGTCACCTTTTGCTTGATTAGTCTGGTGATTTTCTTGTTCATCTCTGAAGTTAGGCCCTCGATGTCGGAGACATCTTTGCTCTATTCTGTATAATTCCTCTTGTAGCTCTTGTCGTTTCTTGACCATGTATTCTGTGTATTAAATAAATTATTAGTGCAAGAATTTATCCAAAATGCAATTTTAATTTAATGCAAGTAAAAAATATTGTTGTATTTTCTCCAAGCTGGTCCGTTTTTCGTGTTAAGAATAGGCAAACTGCCTCTCACACAGCAGCTCATAGGAGGACAGCAAAGGTAAAACATGACACCATCATCACTAAACAAGGCGACACCACCATCGCCTTAACGTGCCTGCCGCAATAACTCCAGTGCTAGTCCTTGTCCTGGGCCGGTTTGGAGGGCAATGAAACCGGTACACTTATGTGAGTGACTAAAAATCCCAGTCAAGGTGGGGAGCGCACCTTTGGTGCCTATAAGAAATGGTTGTCTCTTAAGATCAGGAGATCCATCTGTTTGTTTGTTAAGATTATACATTATAAAAAAAAGAATTTAACCAAAACAGCATAATTACAAACACAAAAAGTTTGATATGAATCAATATGTAAATACTTATTTATTTCGTCATCTTTATTATTTCCTAGAAGAGAAGGTGAACACATTCCATTGTTTATCACATTAAATTATTGAAACAAAAATAAAAAAATCTACCTGAGAATCCCACCACAAAATTGTAGTAGGATTATGCTACTAAGAGTGTAGTATTCAATTCAAAATCTAAATTGAATAATTTGTGTACAGATATAAAATATTTAACGACTTATAACATTATAACAAACCAACTATGACAAACAAAATAAGATAATGGATTACCACAACAAAACTGAAATATTATTATAATAATTACTTACTGCGACATGCATTAGCTTTTTTAACTGTAAAGATTCATTAAAAAAAAAACATTAATATTTTTTAACTAGTATAATATCTATTGTTTATACATCTGTTTTCTTGAACTGGTTTATATTATAATTCATGGCTGAATTAATGTTTTCAATTCATTGTGTTAAAGGTTGTGAAATGTATGGTATTGCCATTTATGAGAGTCAGTATAAATTAAAAATATAAACAAAACTTTCTCTGGAAAAAACATTACTGTGCCAAGTTCAATATGAGCTACACGACCATCAATTTTGTTTAATAGGGCTGGGAGATATTACCAAACAGAGAAACAGGATTTTGATGTAATACATGATGTCTTTAGATAGTTACAAGCTAATTTAATTATAGGATTTTCATTATTAATGATCCATACTCCATTATGGCTACTACCAAGTATGGCAGTACCTATATGATTTTACCTGTCAAGATATACACTAACTCTAATAAGTAACAATTATTAATTTTCGTCTTGATTTCACAACTTATACTTGTACTTATATTTAACGATTTATATATAGTTTCACCTCAAACTACATATTATTCCTAACTAATATATGACTCATTCATAAATAGCTATATAAATAAGACTGTCTCTTTGTTGCCATCAACATGTAAGTAACAACATGCTAGGAAAAAAAATGTATTAGACATTGTCAGTAAATAAATGTTTTTAGGTAAGAGCATCAAGATCAAATGTTACTAGTAGTGTGAAGTGTGCACATTGTCTATACTTACTTTCGTGATATCTCCGACTAGAACTCAACTTCTCAGTTGCTTTTTCAGACATTTTCTTAGGCAGCCAATATACATGTGGCTTAGTTTTGGTTAATATTGAGTGACTAAGACATTGTTGTGAAGCCTCCCATTTTTCAAACTCTTGTACATGTGCCATTTTAGCCTCCAAGGCCTTTATTGTGGCCTTTTTGTGTTCTCTTTCTGCAAATAATGTTTTTCTTTCTTTTTGTTCCCTTTCCTTTTCTTGTCTGGCCTGTTCTTCAATTTTTCTTTCCACTTGTGCTTTCTTTTCTTCCTAGAATATATATAACATTATGTAAGAATTCATAAAAGTAAAATTTTAATATATGAAATCGAAATTGAAAACACTAATATTTTATATTTCTTAGTTTAGCCACTTTAACCTACCGGGTCACTTTTTGCAGAAGTGTCCAGGCTACATTATATTTTAATTTTCAAATAAAAAAGTCAATATAGTATAATATGGTATAAGTAACTGTATGAACACAGGTCATATTGAGGAATATTCTTCACCTCAGAATGACAAATAATAATATTTCTATAATAAATAGTTAGGTCTGTTGTCTTGCAGTGGTCATTGTTTGCTTGAAGTTATGATGTAATACAAACTATAATTACAGAGTAGTCTATGCTCAATAACATGTTGGCTCGCTTGTTTGTGTGAGTGACACTGATAAGTTTAAGTTCAATTATAATTACAAAACCTTACCTTTGTTTGTAAACCAATTTCTTCTTGTTTAAACTTTTGGAGAGTTCCTAATAGAGAACCAAATATTCTTCTGTTTCTTCTTCTGGTTTGATCATCATCTCCCTGAGCCCGAAGAACAGCTGCTCTTGTTGGTAATTCTCTACATACAGCTGATGGGACTCTGGCTCTTTTAACACCAGGACCATCTTCTTCTCCATCACTATCATGTACTTTGGCTGATAACCTGTAATATTAAATAATTGACCTTAAAATTTTAGCTTAAAACCCTCTACCATTGCAAATAGTTGGCATCTGCAAGATAGCATTAGAAAATTTTATATATTAAATCTCCATTTCCCTTGGTCATCACATCACATGTGAATAGATAGAACAATTTTGTGAACTTTTTTGTTGTGTTAATTATTTTTTAATTGTTGTGTTTCTTAAACTTAATTGTTTGGTTATGTAAAATTGGTTTTCAGACATTTTTATTTTAGGTGCATTTATATTGTCACACCTGTGATCCAAACGGCGTCTTATTGACGACTACTTAGCAGATCCACTAGTAGTCAACAATATTTCCTCCCATTATTATAAATGCCAAGGCTATCTAAATTTACCCATGTTAGTCAAAGGCTTTGTGTGTAGAATAGGCCAACTGGTTTCCTACCAGGAAAGTATGGGGCAGGTATCGCAATGGCACCAATCAAAAAAATCAGAACTTAAAATAAGAGCGATCCATTGGATCAGGCGAGTGAAGGTTATTCAAGTCACTAACATTGTGAGTACTAGGTGGTAGACTTCTGCTAGGTATGGCTCTCTTGGATTGGTACCACTGCCTTACTTATTCCTGCTGCAATGACGCCAGTGTTTGGTTTTGTTGTGTTCGGGTTTGGAGAGTATAGTAGCCAGTACACCTATGCAAGAGTCTTGTCATCTCAGACTCGAGGACAACATACCATTAACACCATTGGTGTATATAGGCGTCGGTTATCTCTTATCATCAGGAGACCCGTTTACTTGTTCACTTTTCTTATCAAAAAAACCTAAAAAAAAATTTATCAAGATTTTTTGAACAATCGAAAAACTAATGTAAACAATGTAACCATTAATATTATGCAGTATGAAAAAGAAAAAACACGTATTATACCTGCTAAATACAGTTTTGGTTTCATGTTTCCGTTTGTTAAACTGTTCATCATTTTTGTAATTACCAGAGTCTGGATATGAATTTCGACCTCCTGGACGAGTCCCACCTCTCGAATAGTCGCCAGACGAGTTAAACCTAAAATTTGGAAAAGAATCAAATATTTTCCTTATCTTTTATTTACGATCATCGGCATCAGTACTGTGTTATCTTGTAGTTTCACTAACCTATCATTGGTAAACCTTCCTGTAGTTTGTACAATTTTCTTAATGTTTTCATCAATTTTAAATAAATTACTTTTCTCACTTTCTAGCTGTGCGCGTAGAGAACTAAACGATATTGCAATTTCCGTTGCCATGATTAAGTTATCAATTAAAACGATGAACTACATTTATTTGTACTATTATGATATTAACCGAATACTAACAAACTAGTTCACAAATTACGAAATACTAATTGTACTTCGTACTTCATGTATATTGTATAAACAGTTCAGCACTTAGGTTAGCAAATAGCAAATAAATGCCATTGCCCACAGATTATAACAAAAATGTATATTTACTTTAATCCGTTTCTTTGCACGTGTTAGCAATAATATTTGTAATTTATTTTTATACATTTTTAATTTTATATTGCATTTTATGTAATCAGAGTTACTTACTCACTATAGTATTAATTACTGTACAGTGTACACAATAAGTTCAAAGAAAAGAAACAATTTAACTTTTTCCGAATTTTGTCGCAGTTATCGTATATTCATCACTAGATGACGTTAAATATTAATTCATCATTATGATTTCTTATCATTAAAATATATAATCTTTTGGCAATAAAAGAATATAGTTGTTATGGTAATCAATTTAATAGTCAAAACGATTTTTAAGAAATTAGAAAAAATTTGTTAGTTGTAACAATAATAGTTTTACTATCTGCTACTAGATGGTGCTGCGGAAATATTTATCTTAATTAATGTTTTCCGTTCTAAACACTTCTGAAAAAGAATACCGCATTGCATCTATTTTATAGATATACTTATGAGCTTATATATCTTCAAGCTTTCAGTGTATTAATAAGGACTCAACTGTAACAACTCTATGAGAAAATTATGTATTTGCAAGACGTGCTTTGTATGGCACGGTTAACAATTAGAAGAGTAGGTACCTTCTGCCTACACAGGTGCAAAGAAGTGTGCAGATATAATATTATCATAATAAAATAAATAATGTATAAAATATATCCCGGAGATCAGCATGTATGGAGTAAGAATAGCTTTCCGACAGCTTAAAAATAAGAAAGTCGAAGCCGAGAAAATTATAAACGAGCTTTTGAAAAGGGCGGCAAGCCAACCTTTTTATCGTTCAGAGCCTGTTTAAACTATTCTTGTATTATCTATTCTACTACTGTCTATTTAATCGTTATAGTCATATCATGCCAGACGCAAGGTTGGCAAACACCATTAACACCTTTGATGTATAAAGGCGACGGTTATATCTTACCATCAGGAAATCCGTCTGCTTGTTTGCTTTCCTATCAAATAAAAAAATATAAATGGGAACATAAATTATCTTTCGGTGCTTCACGTTTTGCTTTGTACTTTTATATCCATGTGTTCACGCCAGTTCATTCCGCTTTCTTTCGACGTGTATTTTTTTTCAGCTATCTTCATGCTTTCTACGATCATATTTTCCCGTTCCCCTAATTCACCCCCTAGAAATGCCGATCTAACGGGTGATTAGGCTAAGTACGGTGATTAGGCTAAGTATGGTAATTAGGCTCTCGTCTCCGTAATTATCATTTCGACGAGAAGGGAAGACATGGATAGAGTATGAAGTGAAGAAATCATTCAAGAAAAAGTAAATAGGTATAGGAGACAGGTTCTAGAACGTCTACTATTTTCTCGGAAGACTAAGATTGAGAACCCCATTAAAGGTATAATAAATACACAAAAAGTAGCTGCTGCCAATCATGTGAATAGTACCTAATGTTTAGTTGCGTTTTACTACAATCACGGAAAAGTAAAGGGTGATGATACCACATGGTCGATATAACAGCAATGAAACCCTATTATATATGAAGGTATAATGAAATAGACGCAGCTATTATTAATCCCGCCAGCATTAGCAACGTTGCTATGGGATGAGATTAGCGGATGACGGACGTGCGGCCGTAAATCTCGCGCTCAGCGGCCTGTCAGCGGCGCTGATAGCGCGTGGGCCGCGTGGCTCGCCTTCAATTAGATAACCCCGAAGGGAACATGTTATACGGCCTAAGAGTACGTCATACCGAATATAATGCTATGTTCTAATGAGTTACTTGCTTTTAATCGTCACAATGAGAGCGAAGACACAAAATACATTGTCTAGGTACTTTATCAATGTTCATTGGATTATGTCTTGCGGAATTAATCAGTGGTGTAGAACTACATAGATTAGATTATTGGCATTACCATTTCTATGTTTAATTGTCTTGTTGGCCAAGTGGTTAGTGTACACGCCCAACGACGTCAATCGACGAGGCTTGGGTTAGATTTCTGACGGACCTGGCATTGTGTATGATAGGTGTCTGTATTTCTTAATAAGGGTGTTTGTTAAAGTCTATAATGACGTACCGCTATTTAAGTATATAATAATGTGTCGAAGTCATTAAGAAAAATGACAGAAGCATGGTAAGGTAATTATTTAAAATGGTGGATGGTGCATAATAATGTTTATACACTTATGATTTTTTTAAAACTAATAATTGGTAATAAAGAACTAAAAAAAATTTAATAATTATATAATTGTTTAAAATTTAAAGGCAATTTTAATTATGAACCTGTAAATGAGTTTATGAAAGTATGTAATGTGTTTAATATAAACATGTAATAAAAATATATATATAAATAAACACAGTGTAAACTCTGTATAATCACACTGAAGGGACTGTGCAATTTTTGGCGTTATAGAGAGTTGTCGTCAAATGGAGAGAACAATAATCAACATTAGGAAAGGAAAAGTTTATTACATACATTAAAAAAAACTTATTTTAATGCTATTGCATATAGCTTGTTATTTTTGTCTCACGTCTTTTGCTGTACCAGTGATTTTGTTGTACTTTTGTTCTTATTTTATCAATATCTTGCTATATTTAGGCATCTTGGTGATAAAGGAAGTATTTTCCAATAATTTAGCTGCAATGCTACACGTCTCGTAGAATTGGTACAAAGTCCAGCGAGTCGAAAAGATTGCTATATAGTTGTGGGTGTCACTTCTTCCGAGGCTTTAGATAAATAAATTACGACAGTATAGATGTGCAAGCAATCCCAATTTGTAAACAAAATAACCATTTTCTTAGAAAGTTCGGTATGCATGATGCCGATAGTCGAGTTTGTTACGGACTAGAATAATAAAGCGACAAAAAACGTACACAGCTGTGCAGTTTTCTTAATATTGGTAACTTAAAAGGTGCTTGTCCATTACTTAATTGTTGTTTTGTTGTTGTGGTTGAGAGCGGGCGGACGCTATGTGGGGGGGGGGGGGTCCCTGTACGGAAGACAAGGAAAACCAACCAAAGCAAAGTGATATCGTCGCTTTGTTCTGGAGTTTGGCGTTAAATCGAGTGACGTTACATGGAGCTTACACAGAAATTTGAAATTAGTAAGTATTTATTAATAATGTTTAAAATTTAAAGGTAATTTAATTTATAAACTATAAATTATATATAATGTTTGTAACGTATCTTACTAATGTTATAAATGCGAAGGTTGTAATGATGGATGTTTGTAACTCCGATCAGGATGAAACTTTACAGTCATATAGCTTATAGGTACATCAGAATAACACGACTTACTTTTTATTCCGGACAAATTTACGGTTTCAAGAGGATTGCTTTGTTCATGGTCATGTCATGCAGAAAAACTTGCGGGCGCCAGCTAGTTTAATATAAAAATGTAACTAATATTTTGCATGCAAGTCAATGGAACATGAACATTATAGTTATAATCTTTGTTATCTATTTAAAAGCAATAAAGAACGTCATCATTATTTTGGGAATGGGATTAGTAACGTTGTCTAATACTCATGTCACAAGCAAATCATTGGTAGTGTTTATGGTAGATCAATTCGTATAATGTGACCTTAATATTTTTAATATATCTATTACAGAAAAGAGAGTTCTGCAAAGGCGCCCGGACTAGCAACGTCGCCAGGAGACCACAGCCTTACTTATTTTCGCCGCAATTATGCGAGTGCTTACCACTGTCGTGTCCCAGTTTGGATGTAAAGTAGCCGGTACACTTATCCCAGACTTTAGGTTAGAAATGCACTCTTAAAACCGACGGTTGTGTCTTACCATTACGAAAAAAAAACACTGATCTGTAAAACATAGAGGAGATTAGTTAAATAACTGTATGACCGTCAACGTGTACGTAATATGTTATTGGCAATTGCCATTTATATTCGGAACCTTAAAGATTATCAAATGTACAACAATCCCACCGATCCATAAATCCGAGGCGGCGTATTTTCAGGAGCTGGTACACAACCGAGGTGCAATGAAAAAAGCAATTAGCTGAAATGCGGTGACGTCGGCTAAATCCGTTCGCGGGCGGCCGAGCATTCAGGCGTGCTATGAAAAATGGCTGACATATGAGAGTGACAGTCGCCACCACAAGTGCATAACGATATACTAATTTATTGGTTTATAATAGTTACTATAAAACCAAGTTTCGGTAGTAAAGGCAAAATTTAAGGTTCTAAATATTTATCCTAAAGGAGTTACATGTTTTAAATTTGTTACTTAATTAAACTTAGTAGCAATGTATTTGCTATCTATCAGAATAAGGGCATGTATACCGCCGCCTTAACAAATTGTGCGTGGCATTATATTTCAACATAGAGTTCTAACTTAGATACACTTAGCACAGTCAAGAACTTGAGACAAGAATACCAAACACATAAACACAAACAAATATCAAATGTCATAAAATACTCCTTCAGTTGGCTCAATTGACATAACATGTAGGTATCGAGCGCTCACCAGCTTAACTAATTGTTCAGTCAGGGGGGTAATAATTTGTGGATTCTGCCGAACTTTAGAAAAGCATGATTCTAGACCGATCCGCAATAATGCCATCGTAACGCACCATTAACACCTTTGGTGTTTATAGGCGACGGCTTTCTTTTACCACCAGGAGATCCGACTGCTTGTTTGCTTTCCTATAATATAAAAAAAATGTGTTTTGATTACTAGACACAAGAATATATATTTAAAAAAAAGGTTACATCCCGTCACATCCATTGTACGATAAAGATTTACCTCCTGGTATGGGCGGTCAAAGAATTCATCCGGTAAAAACACAGACTGGAGGGGTTGTCACCGAAATTAATGTCCTATGTAGGGATCAGGATCAAATTTGTTATAGGTATATGGGTAGGTGTATTTGTTTTGGTTAACTGGTACAATTAATTTTCTGATCTACCAGGTACCTACTAATAACCGAGGTTCTAATATTTTTATATATGTAATGATTAATTAATGTATGCTAATGTTGCACACGAGTGTACTCCGCGACGGGGCCTGTTTGTTTTCCATCACGCATTTTTGTCTCTATCCCCTCCGTCACGCTGCCGGGGCTTGATTGATGTCCCGGGATAGACCGCTACTGATGCTGCTCAGACAAACGGAACTTTACTCTTTAAATACTTCTAATATTACCGGAAATTCGAAAATATTTTGAAGTGATTTTTACAAGACAAAATATTTTAAAGCCATTCAGACAAAACTGTTACTTAAATAACACAATTGGTACATTTGGTATCTCTGCTGCTCTGTCAGCTGACTCCCTTTGATGCTGGTTTAGCTCGCGTAGGTGATTCTCCCGCGTGCCATCTTGTTTTTCAGCCGAATCGCATTACTTAATGTAGCAATTCTGGCTTATTTTATGAAATATTACGTAAATAAACTATAAATGTTTGTTGTCCTAAAAGATTAAAAAAAAACACCTTAAAGGTGTTACCTTTGAACTCTAAATCATCTTTTTTGGTATGTTTACTGTTAGACGTGACTCTTTTTGACCATTTTTTTTATAGAAAATGCAGAAACTGGGTCTACGCACTGTTCGATTCACCTCCAATGAGTCTAGGGATTTAGGACGGTTTAGCCCGATCAGACTCCGTAGTTGTAAGGCCGCATCACCACCAAAATTAACAGAGTTATTTTACGAAAATCTATTTATTTTCAGATATTGACGGATGAGATTTATTGTAGTTTTCTATATTACGAGTATAATCGATAGAATTTATTAAAATCTATATATTAGATAATTGAAATGTTTGTGGTTGAACGCGCTGATCTCAGACACTAGGTACTGGTTCAATTTCAAACAGTCAGAGGCAACAAATAAGGCCGGAGGCTAATCCTCAACCGGCATCTTCAATTTTTGCAGTGTCATTGATTGATGTAACTATTTGAAATGGGCTTATATGTTTGGAAACCCCTAATGTAGAGTGCCCCTACGCACTTCGGATCCAGCCGTTACTAAATTCTCAACCTTTGTTATGGTCACCGAAAGTTAATTCCCGTTTTAACGTGTGGTGGGTATCCAGAAGGACGCGCTTCCTTGCCTTTCATCTTTTACCATGCCATTGCGCCTACATCTACAACGTGGACTATACGCTGTTATAATTAACATCAAATAAAGCAATTATTACAACATTTATATAAACCTACAGTCAAACTGAAAAGCGATGATGTCTATAATGTCCGCCACAATAACATTAATTTGTCACGCGTATTAAAAACTAAAAACAAACTTGAGCATTTGTCAATGTCGTGTCATCAAAGCGCACGCCACGCCGCCGCCATTACGAC